>JASPKZ010009373.1:0-167863 GCA_030220185.1 Diploptera punctata | reverse complement strand
TCTTTCTATATCTCTCTCTTCCTCTTTCTCTCTCTGTCTCTTTTCTCTCTTCTCTCTCTCTCTCTCATATCGTTGTATTATGTGGTTCACGACGATGCAGTTGACTTCGTGCGTTCGCTGTCCAAATCTGGAGTTTTTGTGATCAGATCATTGTCGGGCCCATTTACGACACATTTAATCCTGACTAGGATCGCTCTTTAACAATTTAAGTCAATAGCGTTGTAATAATATCTAATCATAAAAGGGGAGATAAATTTTATTCAGAGAGTTCTTGATTCAGTCTTCAGACGTAAATATACGACATAGGAACCATGTTTTTAAAATACATTATGAAACTCCGTTGAGGTTACTGTGTTAAACTTTTAATAATTGTAAAACAGTAACTGATATCTCAGTCGTCCTCAATAATTTGCAGTGTTGTTTTATAGGAGGCTTTTCGATAAGTAATGTATCATCTTCTGCTTTCATTTTGGTACTGACACAAGCAAATTATAACAAAGAATTAAATTATATAAAATTTCTGGCCCGCAAAAATGGATATAATGAGGAAATGATTAACAAATTAATTATGAAACAAAAGAGAAAAGAAGAACTAACAAACATCACACAACTAAGTAGGGAAATTGATAAAAGAGATAATAAGTGGGTATCTGTAACATACACAGGCATAGAAACACAAAAGATAGCAAAAATCCTAAAAAAAAAATACAAAAACATAAAAATTGCCTACAAAACAAATAACAAACTAAATAATATAATTTTAAATAAAATAGAAGAAACAAACCTATATCAAAATAAAGGAGTTTACAAATTAAATTGCAATAGCTGTAACTAATTTTACATAGGAAGAACCACTAGAAACTTTACGACAAGATTTAATGAACATTTCAGAGATTTCATAAAGAATGAAGGTAAATTAAATCCAGTTTTTCAAAACATGTAGTAGAAGCAGGACATCAATTCAACACAATAGACAACTTATTATTGATCCTGCACAGAAAAAACGATGTATTGAAAATCAACGTTCTTGAAGAATTAGAAATCATCAAGGAAACCACAAATAAACACTTGCTGAACGAGAACATACCCAGCATAAACCCTCTGTACAAAATAATTACCAACAACAGTCAGTACCAAAATGAAAGCAGAAGATGATACATAAGTTATCGAAAGGTCTCCTATAAAACAACACTGCACATTATTGAAGACGACTGAGATATCAGATACTGTAATACAATTATTAAAACTTTAACATGGGAACCATGGTATTATTCTCCATCCGAAGGATTGTAGATAAATTTATTAAACTTTTTGTATGTATTACGTACCTATTTAAATTAATGTGCATTAACCGTTACATTCATCCTAAAGATACATCGGTTGGTTTAATTAATGCAATATTTTAATAAATCAGAAGAAAAAGAACAAAAAGAAATCACTTAAATCATGACGAATAAGTCAGTTTTTACATCTTGCCTCATAGATTATGTTCTCTTAAACACGGGAACTGTTGTTTTCAAAAGGACACACCCTTCCATTTTCAACCGACATTATGACTACCGGATTTTCGTTGGAATTTTCCATCTATACCGTTGCCATCTGGTGTTGATTTGATGAACATCTTGATCCGGTCCCGTTCATCAGGAATTTCGAAATTCATGGATTTAAGTGTGTTCTTCTGAATTTATATCTTCTCGCAAATTGTCAATTCTAATTTTTTCCCAAATATTTTACAAGTTTGGCCTCATTCTCATTTAAATGTCTGTCCAATTATACAATATACCTAATAATAAGAGTTATACTAGATTCCATTTGCACTGCGGTCCGCCACATTTAAATCACAGACACAATAAATTTGTGTTTTACTAATTTAAAGGTTAAATAATGATAAGTCAGAATTTTATTTTTTGTATAGAATTTAACCTCTCTATCTGTCTATATACTCGGCACTTCTTCATTTGGGGGTTACGGTACTCTCTAATAGAAGTGTTCTATCCAAGCTAAACAGGCTTTAATTTTAACTTAAATCATCATCATCATGGTATCGATACGTTTAACATTCATGACGAAACGCCGTTGGGGTTACTCGTAATATTGATAAAATAAAAATAGAATACCTGAGATCTCAGTCTTCCTCAACTTCCCCAAATCCAAAGTTGAGGAAAACTGAGATCGCAGGTATTGTATTTTTATATTATAAATCATAATGGTAGGCTCTCGGCCTGTACCGCTCTCAGAATTCATCTTCCCATCGTCTTCTAGGACGTCCCACATCTCTATTGCCTTGAGGTTGGTAAAACACTACTTGTTTTGTTAGGCTAGAAGAGTCCATTCTTAAAATATATTCATGCCATTTTTGTTTATAGCTTCGTATATTCTATTTAGATTAAAAATTTTGTGTTCTTGCCTTATTGTTTCATTCGGAATATGGTATTTTAGAGTGTATCCTGCAACATATCTGAGGAACTTCATCTCTGACTGTTCTAGTAATCTTCTGTCTGATCTAGTCATGGACAAATTTTCTGATCCATTTGTCACAGTGGGAACTGCAATTACTTTATAAAACGTTAGCATTGCTTCTTTTGTTGCTCTTGTGTGTAGTGTTCTTTTAATAGTCCCACACATACTTTGAAATTTATAATTTTTTTCATTTATATAATTTTCCAAATTGTAAGATATGTGACATCGATAATTTCATCGTTCAAAACTATTTTCGATCGAACTGCATATTTTCCCCGAAAGGTCATTGTTTTTGTTTTCTACCTATCTTCGGGTTTTTACAGCTGCTGCTGTCTTCCGGTGTCAAACCTCCAAAGACTAGGATCTTGAGCATCTTCGATGCTTAGCCCTTTAGCTTGCATTACTGTCTTCATGTTGTCCTTTCATGTTAACTTTGGTCTCCCTCTTTTCTTCTTTCTGGTTGGATGCCATTCATATAGTTGCTTCGACCATCGTTTTTGTTTTCCTCATTGAAATCTTAAGATTATATTTCTCCATGGTTTTATTGAGCACCAGTGTGGCTTTTTGTAATTGATTTTCTGATTGTGCACGTATGACCTGATCATGTGCAAACATAATTGTGTCGACAATAGTAGTTCCTAGTTTAAATTTTTATTTAGCTGTGTTTGCCATTTTATGACCGCTGCGTCCTAACATATATTAAATAAAGTCGGCGAGAGAGGACAGTCCTGTCCTACTCCTAAAATTATTTCATTTCTATTTTGAAATTAGTAGAAAAGTACTTATATTTATAATTATATTTTAATTGATCGTAAATTTACAAAAATAGTTTTTTTTCTATACTTTGACGCAGTTTAACCTCTCGCCTTATGGGTACTTACGTGCCGCACGCCTTTCAGTGAGAGGACCTATCCGGAAAAGAATTTTATTTATGGAACACACATAGTTTTTTAACCTTACAAGGACATGGACAGTGTCCCCGAATGAGGGATCAGATCAATATCATGACTTCCTCTAATATAACACAACATTAACACGAAACACACCATTCACACTGTAGCAGGAGTTAATAGACTCTAAATACTATACTATAATTAATACGATTAATAATACCTGCAAAGCGCACGAACGTGCATGAGTCTATTACCAAAGGAACACAAAACGAATGACACCTGACTCCTGTATCCTCTAATGAATAACATGTGCATTTGGAGTGGGGAAGATGACTTTATTTGAGGGGTTATCACCCTTATAAGGCAAAGACACGTGACAAAACGCCCTCACACTCATACGTTCTGCAGTAAGCAAGTTCTTCAGAAACCGTCCGCGATGCCGTGAAACGTATGATAAAATGTATTAACGTAAGAAGAAATTTAACCTTCTAAATTTGTAACTTTGATATAAAACGTACGTGGACTTCATAAATTCATAAACTCCACTCCCGGACATTATTTGTAACAACGATTGTTTTGCGTTAAACTCAATTAAAAGTGAAGTGAGAAGTTTAAATTATTTATAATTATAACATTAATATTACACCCTGAGATCTCATATAAACTACCGTGAGCGAACCGGCGCAACACACATGTTCATACTAAATATGCCGAATACGATAATAATGATTGTGATAATCAGATGACGTTTGGGGTCCTTTTAGGCCTTAATATTTCCTGACATTTGTCTTACATGTGAGTAAAAAAAATCACCCAGTAAACTTGTCCCGACCGGAGATCGAACCCGGGCCCCTGCATTACGAGAGAGCAACGCTACCTGGAGACCAACAATAATTTAATATGGCTATTTAACTCATGCCCCAAATTGTAGTCAATTACCAGTCACGTTTCAATGAGTTTTGTATTTAACCAATCACAGTCGTGATTCATTTCGATATTTATCTACTTCTGTTTATCACATTAAAGAAAGCTCCTCCTTTTTAATATTCTGAACAAGTCAGAATATTGTTTTGCAGTGACTGACTCTCTAACTAATACGTTGGATATAGCAAATAATGAACAGATTCCTTCCAACTACACATTTGATAGTGGGTTGTTTCTTTAAAAAATAATTAATAACGTATATTGTTGGTTATGATATACAATTTGATGTTTTTCATTTTTTTCTCCACTAGGGTGCATTGTTACAATATTGTGATCCTACTTGGTAATAAATAATATGATCTAGTTGCAGTAATGAACAAATAAAACATGAGAAAACATTTGTTTTAAAACATCACCGTTTACATTAAATACATAAAGATGTTAAAATAGCTATATTTAAATAATTTCTGTGAGTTAATTTATTTATTTGTTCACATTAAGTTATTATTTAACGCTAGAAATTAACCATAGTCTAAATTATTGTAAAAGTAACTAAGACCCTAACACACCAGATGGTGAAATAGGGTTCATATTATTGGAGATTCAATAAAAAATAAATAAAGGTAGGTTTTTTAATATCAAGATTATTCATTGGTGTTGTTTTTCTTAATTTTATTCGTTAAAGAGCCCTAACAAATGCCACTCTTGTTTTCTAAATCCTCAGGATGAATTGGAAATCACTCGTGGCATTACTTATGATAAAATCGTTTTCCATCATTATCTTTCCGTCAGGCAATTTCCAATTTTCTATTTTATGTAAATAGCAGAATTGGGTTATTTCGTACAGAACTATAATTGGAATTATTTTATAGAATGTGAAAACGGGAGAGAAATAATAGAAATGTGGATGTGTTGGGCATCCACGTGCACGAACTGACTTTTGCCCAAGTCTGAAAATAAGGAAACACACAAACTTTGATTACTAAGGAGGGGAGGAATGAAACTCTTGAAGCAAGTTGTGAGCCCAGTCTGCTCACGTATCAGAGGGATAGATAACCCCACTTGACTCCCTCACACGTTCACAGATACAAAAACATCAACCCTCACATATATCCTCATTACATTCTTCTTACAGAAAGCATTCCGAATAAATGAAGCATCCTTTCGCATACCGTGTAATTCTAATTCATTTGCTCTTTTATTCTTTTCAAATTGAGGAATTGAATGATTAACGAAAAAAAGAGGTCTTCACAGAGTAACTGTCCAAGAAAGATCTTAAGCTGCTAGCCAGCGTTGTATCAATCACAGTAGTTTTCTAACGATAATGCAGTAGTCAGTAGAAAGAATGTGACATGTTGATAGAAAGTCGGGTCCTTCAAGCATTGTAGTTGACTTTCTCAACCTCGAGCCACAATCTTGTAGCTTGATCTATACCCTATCCGCTGTTAGAGTGATCCTAACATAAACTCCAATTATATCCTTCCGCCATTCGCGCCACAATTACTGCCATATTGACAGGGAGCACGTGTGAAGTATACACGTAAGACATGTGATATATAATTCATTTTCGAAAAATAAATGATATGCTATTACTTGAATTGCGTTTGCCACAATTTCATCATACTTATCAAAAGCATATTACACATATTTCCTTTTTTTACCGGGAGTTACAATCTTACCGCGTGTTATGTTTTCTTTCCGAGCACTATTAACACTTTTACACAACACATCGGTAAACTCAGATATTAAAATCACTAAATCTTTTACTGGAAGTTGTGGCAAGTCATTCACTCAGTCTCCTGAGCAACTCTATAAATAAATCCCAATGTTAGCAATAAAAATCAGAAACAATTATAATATCATTGAACGAAGCAGTTATTAGACTTAGGTCATATTTATATTCAAATTGATCAGGGAAGCGAGTGGAACCTGATTATGTACGAGCAAATGTCGTACAAAATTATCCGAAGAAATTAGTATCAATGGAATGAAATTACTAGTTATTAAGAAGGGTAACGACAACTCAGGTAATGCCACCCTTTCTTTTGTTAAGACGGAAGTGGCCGACACATGGATAATAACTTAAGTATTGACAAAATCCTTTGCTCGCCAGATTGAGTAGAAATATCTTCTAAGCCTGCAGTTAACTGATTTATTGTGGACAGCCATAACACATTAGCTAAATTTACAAGCGGGGGTTTCATCCTGAGACAAACAACGCTAGCAAAAAGTGTGGGAATATGGCAATTTTCTAGCGTCTGAAGCCTAGGGAAAACCCAAGCCTAGCTAATATTTGTGACCCGACTGTACGTGAAGCCAGCACGGGAAAAAGGTCCAACCTCTGATGGCGTAAATCGCCAATAATAAATTTGTAACACCCCCATGATTAAAATAGAAGAGTGCATTAACCAATGATATGTTTTGTTATATGTGCCTAAGCACTGATCTCAGGTCCACGAGATCGATGTAGTGGGAGTAACGAGTTTACCTAATAGGCGAGAGAGGCTTCTCCTCGTCACTTCTCTTATACAATTACACAGTCACTTCATTCACAAACTTAAACATAGTCACTTCATTCACAAACTTAAACATAGTCACTTCATTCACAAACTTAAACATAGTCACTTCATTCACAAACTTAAACATAGTCACTTCATTCATAAACTTAAACATAGTCACTTCTGATATACATTTCTACAAGTCACCTCGCCTACACACATATACTCGTCGACACGCTGGCAGCCTGGCCACCAGTGGAAACTTAACGCTAATTTTGGACTTAGCCGTTTTTTTTCGGAATATCGTAACTTGTACATTATTTTTATTAAGCGCCTGAATATTTAGGCCTCATAATTTAAGTCAGTAAATCTGTGATTCAGTAGGCCATCGGATAATTACTAACGGGGTAAACCCACAACTGACGACCTCGCCGATTAGAGATCAGTGCAAGGTAATTCAAACTAAAGATTTTACAGTGCTCCACCATTTCGTGTGCTTCAGACAAGAATAAAATACATTCAAAACGAATACAGCTACACATTAATACTGCCCGACGAAGTCCTTGTGGAATCCCTGAGTGAGAACTCATGCCTACCGATATTCCAACCTGAGCGAACCTACAACTAAATTCCCTAGTGAACCGGGGAAGTCGCTTTACGAATCCAGCGCCCACCAAATCCTCAACTATCCAAACCATCCCCACTAATATCCTGCTTCATATTGTCTCGCAACAGTGGGGCTTTTATCCAAGTAACCTAATGGAACCACAAAAAGTCCTTCTCCAAAGTTCTGGATACCTTTTACTAAACTTGTGAAATACATTTGAAATAGCTGTTTTTTTACCTCTGGTCAAAGGTTTGCCAGACTTGTGTTTTACAAATTTAGATGGCGACAAGGCAACAGAAGACTCGACACTTTCAGCCATGTTGTTGACTGAAGCATGACTCAAATGCATCATCCATATGTACTAAACTATTGTAAGTTGTAATTATTGATTAGATATATTTTAGAATATTTTCCATGTTTCGAATATTATTATTTTCATTCAAGAAGAATAACAAGTATATTCAGAGGACGTATTTTTAATTTTATGAAGGGAACTACTTTTCCGCGTACTTATTGCTTCTACATCGTACGTCGATGTCAATAACCAATGAAAAGCGAGCAGGTCACATGGTTTTGGTTTACAAAGGTACCTGTGAAGATTTAATCTGACAATTAACCAAGAGGAGGTGGTGGTTAAGTATAACTCCTAACATCGGAAATATTACGTAATATTTTCTATTATGAAATTTAATAATATAGAGTATAACCCACTTTATTTTAAATTATTTTTTTAAAAATATTAATTAAGTTAAATGAAGATTTAGGACTGGAATAACTCGAGATAAATTGTATACATTTCAATTAGTTGTGTAATTATACAATACAATAATTAAAACTGT
Source organism: Diploptera punctata (assembly GCA_030220185.1). Lineage (NCBI taxonomy): Eukaryota > Metazoa > Arthropoda > Insecta > Blattodea > Blaberidae > Diploptera > Diploptera punctata. The sequence continues at coordinate 159,642 of JASPKZ010009373.1, read as the reverse complement.
TATTTGAGATTTTTGAAATTCTTGAAATGCACAAAAAATTTTAAATTGTGCTTAAAAGTTGCAACAACTGCTGAAAAATCGGCAAATTTGAGCATATATAAGTTATATATATATCCGTCATTGTGGTCTCGAGGTAGCGCGCTGCCTTGTCACGCAGCGGGCCCGGGTTCGATTCCCGGTCGGGACAGGCTCCTGGGTGAGTTTTTTTTTCGTTTTTTTTCCCTTACCTGTAAGACAAATGTCAGGAAGCTTAGGGCCGAACAGTCTCCGAAAATCATCCAGCCATCATTATCATCCTTGTCAATATCATCATCCCTCACCGGTGTGGAAAGCAACGGGAAGCTACTGCACCTATAATTCCCTAGTAAGGCTGCAAAGCATAGCGTGAAAATGCTATTATTGCAGTGATAGACCAGCCCTCGGACAGAATTACTATGGATTTTTTTTAAATTTTTTAGTTCGGTTTTCTAATAAAGTGTGTTGTTTTGCTTTTTTTAAACTATTATTTATTTATTTTATTTTTTAGTTTGGTTTTCTAAAAATGTAAATATATTTAAATTCTACACTATTGTAGTATGAGCTAAAAGTAATACTCTTCTAAAAAAAGAAAATCCTCCGGGCCGGATTTGAACCAGCGACCCATGGATTACTGAAATTATATACCACTACAGTCCACCACTCTGCCAACTGAGCTACCAGAGGATATAATATTAATTTCTTACAACGATGGACTAAAAATTCGACAAGTTCGCAACCTATTATATATTATCTATTATTTATGAAATAATTGTATTGCCATTGGTCCTTTACAATTATACAAAGTTTCAGGTGGATCCAATGTTTTAAGAGGGTGAAAATAGTGTTGAAAGATTCCATTACATAGATAGATATAGGTCAAGCTAATATAAAGCGTGTAAAAATAAGAGGAAACCTTCCTATCACAAGTCATTACTAAATGTCAGTATTTGAAACTTACATTAATATTTTTCATTACGTTCTAAAGAATGTCACTACGTTTGCTATTTAATCGTCAGATTTTATTAAGCCTTCCAACTATACTTTTCTTGTAATATAAAAATCTTGGACTTATTAGACTTACAATATTTGTGTAATTTCCTTCGCTTCTTGTTTCTTTCTAACTTTAATCACTGAAGCAACTTAAAGTTAATATATTTTTTAAACAACTCTGTTGTATTTTTCTTGTAACATAAAAATCTTGAACTCACTATGCGTACGATATTTATATATAAAATAAATAATAGTTAAAAAAAACTAGAACAACACGCTTTATTAGAAAACCGAACTAAAAAAATTAGACATAATTTTAATTTCCAACACGCTTGGGATAAAATTAAAGTGGTCAATAAAAAAGTCATCTCCAACACATCTAGAATAAAAGTAGAGTTATCTAGAAAAAATAATATTACCATCAAAAGCGTGTGATGCTCTATATCAATTAAAATATTTGATAATAAACAGATAGGGCCTATTGGTAAAAGTAAAGTCTCTAAGAAGAAAACGTAAAAACCATAAAAAAACACCCCACTCTTTTGATGGTATAATAATTTTTTGTAGATATATCTAGTTTTATTCTTGATGTGTATGAGATGATTTTATTGTTGACCACTTTAGTTTTATCCCAACCTGTTGGAAATTAAAATTATTTTTCATTTTTTTAGTTCAGTTTTCTAATAAAGAGTGTTGTTTTAGTTTGTGACAAGTCATTCGCTCAGCCTCTTATTTCAGAAAAATAAGTACTTTCATCAAATGTGAATAATTTATGAACCTGTAATTATTATCGGAAGTAGGGCATATTTATATTCAAATGAATTCGAATTAAAACAGGAATTCAATGGTAACAAATTTAAAATGATATAACTAACCACAAAATAATTTCATAAGCATTAAATAAAACACTGGTATCAAGCAATTAGCGCCAGTCATAGACCTGGACCCTTGCTATTGTAGCGAACGAAACTAGTAAACATCATATAATGGAACCGTAAGCCCTTATACAATGGGGAAAAAGTCTGCAGTTTCCTTTGTTAAGAGGACTTACAAGATTGCACTATTAACTTGTTATAACAATGCTAAGCCCAAAAACTTCATACAAAAGGCTGAGAAGTCGCAAACAAGCAATTGGATTTTCCTAGGTAACTTGTGGAAAGAGTTACCCCCAAACCAATTTTAACTAGTACATGTCGCTAGCAGCGGGTGACTTCTTTGGCGGGATAAGGTAGATGACTACAAAGAAAGCCGCCCTATATTAATGATCACTCCCATTTGGTCAACCCTGGAAATAATATATTACTAGGCAACTAATTTAAAGGGAGGGGATGAGGCCACAAACGCCTAAGTTTAACCCCCACGATAACGCCCTTAAGATAAAATTTACCAATCAAAATTAGTGTAACTTATAAACTGTTTGTGAGACGCTAAGACTTTTGGTGGAAGGGACTAATGCCGGTCCACTCAGAAATAATAAATATCCTTACGTAGCAAAAAATTAAGTTAGTTCAGAGTGGACAGTCAGTTCGGTAGTCCGTTGCGAGGAGTAGCAACGAGCGAATGTGCCGGTGCAGGGCACATCGCTGTCGATAAGCGAAAATTAAGTTACTAACGTGAGTGTCAGTAGAGATGGTACATCGCTTGGTTGAGTGTTATAAACATTATTAGTTCTGACCCACCAACAGCCTTCGAGTCAAATCGTCGTCTAATACGACAAACGTAAACAACGAGTGAAAATAAAAGTGCATCGATAAATTACAAGACAGCACACCGGGCCTACTGTTTTTTCCCCAAGTGAACATCCTTTCTCACGGATCCCCGATTATAATCGGCATCATAGGGCGCCTACAAGTCCTTCTTCATATGGCGGCCTAACTGCGGAGCTTCGAGAAACTGCCGAGCAACCGTCAAACGAAGAGTGGATAGGCGTATTCCAGTAGTGAATATCCTACGAACGTGAGGAAGAAGACCTGGGGGAAAAAATGGCAACCAGAAGACCTCAACGAGAACAGTAAGGAATAATAGAAGACATCGAAAGGTATCAGTGAAAATAAATTTATTTTAAAATGTATTGATAAAGAAAATATATAATGTGTCGAATTGAAAAGTGTGCATGTCTATGGAAGATGGGTGTAGAATGGAAGGAAAGTAAAAGAAGTGAATAGAATAAAAGTAGAAGTAATAAGGAAAAAGATAGTGGATATAATAGGAGACAAAGTAGTAAATAAACTAGGAAAAGGAGTTAAAAGTAAATAAGAATGGAGGGAAATCTAAACCCAGCCAATTCCAACACAATTATGGAGTTATTATTAGAAATGAGGAAGGAGATCAAACAGGAAAGTAAGGAAATATATGAAAAATCTAAACGTGAAAGGAGGCAGAAAATTGAGGATTTGTATGAAAAAACTAAAGAGATAGTTGAAACAATAAAAATTGAAATTAAGACTGAATTAGAACGAGTAGGAAATAGGGTCATGAATAAAACCGACAATAGCATCACAACTTTACAGGAAAAAGTAGAGGGGAAACACGGGGAACCAGAATAAATTGCCCAATCTATTAAGGTAATAGATACACTTAAGCAAAAAGAGGAAGAAAGTACCCAATCTAGGGATATTATAAGAGCAGAAATAAACGAGGGAATAGAATTGAATAATAATGCATCAGGGTCTATGAGTGAGAGTGTGAATGACAATATATGTGAAAAATCTGATGTAATTATAAAGCAAGGAATGTCTGAAGTAACAACTAAAGCTTGTACAAGTGACATGGGTATTAAAAGTGTGCAGGTAGCCAGGCAAACCGAAAGCAAATTAAATAACATGCAGGTATACGAACGGTGTACTAGATACAAGGCGAAAAATAAACTCGAATAACGAATGAATATTATTTAAAGTATATTTTAGACATGGAAACAGACAATCCTTGGTCCATAAAAATACATGGCAGAGACAAGCCGTCGATCAAAGTGATTGCAAAAAGTATTCTTGCAAGCATGTTGATCACGAACGATCTAGATGTTGAGTCGGTCGTAACGCGCGAATCTCAGATCGAAGTAATAAATAATAATGCCGCTCTCAGCATAAATGACCCTAGAATTAAAGGAAAGTATGGTATATTCCTCAGAACTTACAGTATAGAGTCAAAAAGGAGATTTAATAATGTAGATAATTTTGATAAGACCTGGTAATTTTGCACGAGCTCGAAGATAAAATCAATGAAAGACAGACTCAATAACTGATCAAGTACATGTAGACAGTCATCGGGATCGAACCCAGGACATATCAAAAGGGAATCGGAGACATTATTATATAACAATAAAAATTATAATTATGAAATAGTTAATAAGTTAATGATATAAAGAATATGGGTAGATAATGTTAGTTTCTTGCATGAACTTTGAAGATAATGAATTATGAAAACTGATATTAATTAAATATATTAAAGAAAGCCATTATAACGCCTAAAAAAACGAATGGCGGGCACACGTTTATGACAGTTCCTATGATCTAATTTCTTATGTTAAGATTTGATAGATAGTAACTTGATAAAGAAGATAATTAAAGTCACTTTAAGACATATATGCAATTGTTAATATAAATACATATGCATCACAGTGGGCATGTAACACATATACTGTCTCACGATAAATGTACTGGGAAAGAAAATATATTTCATTAAAAGTTCGAGCCAAGTGGATCTGTGAACAAATAAATTATTGAATGAAAATAATTAAACGCCGTATACGATAACAATAACATAGGGATATATTTAAATATCTTGCGTTTAAATCAATTTATATATAAAGGCAGCATTGCCGACGCGATCGAGTTGAGAACGCTACATATTTTCAATGTTATGATGATTAACTATATCTTAAATAAACTTGAAATCTTGATCAATAAAACGATAATGAGATAGGCCAACGCCGAGTATCAATCACAGTTCATTGAATATATTCATTTACTTATTTTATTAAAAGGATCCTTGTTAAGGACAACGATGATTATAACTAATGGCATTAAGTATATGCAACAACGTATTTAAGCATTATGCAGTTTCAATTGAAAGTCGAAAGACAGAATAAAGCGATAAAGCGCGTAAAATCGTTTATTAATATATACAAGCTTTGATTAATATGATATGGCGACTCGAGAAGTCACCTTACTCATGCGTGTACAACGTGTTATTGAAGTAATATTTGCGGGCATGGAGACCCGATATTACTTATTCTAATGAGAAATATTAATTGATTAATTATGATGATAACTACTTCGTGATGGAGGTCATCAACGCTGACAGATAAACGCTGCTGACAATGGATGTCATTTTACTAATGATATAATGTTTGATGAAATGGTCATCACGCTGCGGGGACAGCGATGCTGATATGTGTAGAACTTTGTATTCGAGATATATTTTATTTTTACGCGCGATGTTATAGATGTTGTTCGACTGGTAAATGATCGAATTAATTATGCTTGATTTAAATATTATACTTATGATGCCAGAGGAAATGATAAAACGCAGTAACGAGGATAATTATCCCATACATAAATGAATGCCCAAAGTGAATAAATAGTAGATCGTGAATAATAATAATATTCCACATGATGGCGAGGCGCCTATCAATGTCGAAAAATATGACACAAGATACGTAAGTGATATTGAAAATGTGGAAAGCGACTTCTAGGCGAGTCGGTAGTTTAAAAACACTGATTGCTTCAAAGTAAATCCATTATACAAATAAATAATTGTAAAGTATACATATACCTAATTAAATGGGAAATAATTAATGATTTTATTGTTCCCTTGTCAAACCAATATTTTAGACATTATATGTTATGAGAATATGAAAATAAGATACAGTTAATAATAATAATAATAATTAACACAATTTATTAGATGCACAGATCCACCACTAATACAGGGTGGACCGCTCGAATGGACCTAATTTCAATTGCTTGTTACTGGCAAACGGTTGAAGATAGAAACTTAAAACAACGTTCATATTACAGAAAAACTCACCAAGTTTTGATATCCAGATCACCACATCTCTATATGAGCCCCAGCAGTCACTGTGACGATATCAAAGCGATGAACAATTTCTTGCCAAGTACGTTGGAGTATGTCTTCTGGAATGTTCTCAATAGCCTCTATGATGCGCTCACGAAGATCACGAAGGTCTTTGACTGGGGTGGTGTAAACTTTATCTTTGACATAGCCCCAGAGAAAGAAATCCAGTGGTGTTAAATCGGGAGATCTCGGGGGCCACGCGATTGGTCCTCCCCTACCAATCCAACGGCCAGGGAAAATGTTGTCCAAAGTCGTACGAACTTCATTGGACCAGTGGGGAGGAGCACCATCTTGCTGGAAAACGATGTTAGGCTGCAGTTGTTCAATTTGTGGAAAGAAGAACTGCTCCAGCATGTCAAGATATGTGGTACCACGAACATTTTTCTCGGCGAAGAAAAAACGGTCCAATGACCTTATTATGTGACAAAACTGCACCAAACATTCATCTTCGGACTATCACGAACATGCTCTTGAATAGCGTGAGGATTCTCCGATCCCCAGATCCGCACATTATGCCGGTTTACCTTGCCTGACAAATGGAAAGTGGCTTCGTCCGAGAAGAAAATCTTGGTCATGAAGTCAGGATCAGCGCCGAGACGGTCCAGCATCGTATTGGCGAATTCCACTCGTTTCGGCATGTCATTCGGCTCCAGACGTTTGCACTAACTGCACTTTATATGCGTGCAGTTTTGAGGCGTTTGTGGACAATCCGTTGTAATGTCGATTTTGGTATTTGAAGTTCCCGCGAAGCTCTTCTTAATGACTTCCGGGGGCTTCGCTCAAATGCGGCTTGAACATTTGCTACCATTTCATCGGATGCTCTGCGACCACCACCATGCTTCTTCAACACAGATCCTGTAGCTAATAATGTATCACGCCACTTCTTTATGCTTCTAGCAGTTGGAGCATCACGGTTAAACACACGCCGGAACTCCCTTTGAACTCTAATGATTGATTTAAACTCCGCATACCACAAAACAGCTTGCGCTTTCATCTGCGGAGTCGCCATTTTCACAAACAATTAAATCTAAGAACGAGAAACGTATCTTTGTGCCATCTACCGACAGGATTCGAAACTTGGTGAGTTTTTCTGTACTATGAACGTTGTTTTAAGTTTCTATCTTCAACCGTTTGCCAGTAACAAGCAATTGAAATTAGGTCCATTCGAGCGGTCCACCCTGTATATTTTATATTAACTAATCGATTTTTTAAAATTATAATCAAACCCAAAATCGTCGTATATCGAAAAAAAAATGACTGGCTACAGTACCGATCTATGCCATGTACACATATTGTAAATAAAATTAGGGTAAGAAAGTAAGTTCACGAAACAGTGATGACATTGCGCGTGTGACAACATGAAAATTAAAGTGAAAAAAAAGTGCCGTGAGATTTCTATAATCAAATATAAGTGCTGTCGTTAACAACACCGCGTTGTGTTATATTAATGGAAGAAAATAATACACATAGTAAAGACGGTGATTTTCAGACACTAACTAATATGATAGGCATAAATTTGTAGTTATTGTATTGTATATATATATTGTATGTATTATGTTCAAGAATGTATTTCAAGAAAGAAGATTTCTTAGTACGATAAGCTTGTTAGTGTATGTTTACAAACATTGATGACGTATTGTTCTTTGTCATGAGACTTCAAATATGTAGTCAACCACCCAGTCCACAACAAAACAGGTAGGCTTGGAGCCAAAGAAAAACAAATTATAATTTATTATGTAACAAAAAAAACGAGAGTGCTTCTCATTTAATTAACTTCAAATCCTCAAAATTAAATAAAAAGCGGGCAATTTGTGACAAGTCATTCGCTCAGCCTCTTATTTCAGAAAAATAAGTACTTTCATCAAATGTGAATAATTTATGAACCTGTAATTATTATCGGAAGTAGGGCATATTTATATTCAAATGAATTCGATATAAAACAGGAATTCAATGGTAACAAATTTAAAATGATATAACTAACCACAAAATAATTTCATAAGCATTAAATAAAACACTGGTATCAAGCAATTAGAGCCAGTCATAGACCTGGACCCTTGCTATTGTAGCGAACGAAACTAGTAAACATCATATAATGGAACCGTAAGCCCTTATACAATGGGGAAAAAGTCTGCAGTTTCCTTTGTTAAGAGGACTTACAAGATTGCACTATTAACTTGTTATAACAATGCTAAGCCCAAAAACTTCATACAAAAGGCTGAGAAGTCGCAAACAAGCAATTGGATTTTCCTAGGTAACTTGTGGAAAGAGTTACCCCCAAACCAATTTTAACTAGTACATGTCGCTAGCAGCGGGTGACTTCTTTGGCGGGATAAGGTAGATGACTACAAAGAAAGCCGCCCTATATTAATGATCACTCCCATTTGGTCAACCCTGGAAATAATATATTACTAGGCAACTAATTTAAAGGGAGGGGATGAGGCCACAAACGCCTAAGTTTAACCCCCAAGATAACGCCCTTAAGATAAAACTTACCAATCAAAATTAGTGTAACTTATAAACTGTTTGTGAGACGCTAAGACTTTTGGTGGAAGGGACTAATGCCGGTCCACTCAGAAATAATAAATATTCTTACATAGCAAAAAATTAAGTTAGTTCAGAGTGGACAGTCAGTTCGGTAGTCCGTTGCGAGGAGTAGCAACGAGCGAATGTGCCGGTGCAGGGCACATCGCTGTCGATAAGCGAAAATTAAGTTACTAACGTGAGTGTCAGTAGAGATGGTACATCGCTTGGTTGAGTGTTATAAACATTATTAGTTCTGACCCACCAACAGCCTTCGAGTCAAATCGTCGTCTAATACGACAAATGTAAACAACGAGTGAAAATAAAAGTGCATCGATCAATTACAAGACAGCACACCGGGCCTACTGTTTTTTCCCCAAGTGAACATCCTTTCTCACGGATTCCCGAGATATAAGTCCATTGTTGTACCGAAACCTGAACCCAACTAGTCCGGAGCTCAATCGTTCATGAACCTATAATCCTGGACACCTAATTAAAACCTAAACCCGTCTACAATCCTTCCTCATGTGGCTCCCAACAGTGGGACTACTATCTTTTCTCACGGATCCCCACGACTATATATCTTCAAGTTTTCTTAAATATTTATTTATGTTTTAGTTTGGATTTCTAATAAAGCGTATTGTTTTAGTTTTTTCAAACTATTATTTATTTTTTTAATTTTTAGTTTGTTTGTCATAAACCAGAATCCCATGGAAATTTAATTGCTTAATACTCTTGTAAAAAAACCTCTGGGCCGGATTTGAACCAGCGACCTATGGATTTCTGAAATTATATACCACTACAGTCCACTGCTCTACCAACTGATCTCTTACAACGATTTACTAAAAAGTCGATAAGTCCGCAACATATTATAACGGTTTTTATTTTTTTATGATTCTGGCCAGGATTTTAGAAAAAAATTGTGAAATTATTGTATTATCATGGGTACTAAAATCCAATCCGGCCTTTGCTTTGAGATGAATCAGTAGTAATAAATGTCCCCTGACCGCGTTACGAGCGCTGTGCAGGGTAAGGATAATGACAGGGCTGCTGTCTCAGAGCATCTATCCATGCTCCTTTAAGTATTAACCCCTTTAGAGAAGGTTGCTGCTTCCGCCGCTTGAGCCGATAAAAAGAAAAACGAAAATATAAGAACAGAACTTAATATAGTTGATCCTTGTGAAAGAATAAAATACTATCAAAATGCTTACCTTCAGCACGTATTACGAATGAATGGACAGCGCATACCAAGAAGAATGTATAATTATAAATCAAAAGGGAGAATATTGTTGGGATTACCACTGAATATATGGAAGGACCAATAAATTCGACCTATAATGAGATCGGAACAGGCCATTGGGCTTAATCCTTGTTGTTGATCATGATGATGATCATGGTTCCTTTACAAGTATGCAGATCCAATGTTTTAAGTGGGTGAAAATCGTGTTAAAAGATTCCGTTACATAGGTAGATGGACAGATACAGGTCAAGCTAATATAAAGCGTGTAATAAATATAAAATAACCTGAAGTTGTATCGGGTCGATAATAAGATGAGATGAAACCCCTATATTTATAGAGGTCTACGAACGACAAGGTGCCGGCCGACCTCTCCTGACGCACCGAGTTTTAACCCGCGTACCTCAGAACCAAAGACATGGATAGTCAACACTAGTCCACCCGAACCGACTTCATTTATATAATAAATATTAACCTCATTTCAATTAATAACCATTAATTGAAATGCGGGTAATATAATCTAAATTATTTTATAACCCAAAATACCAGGAAGGGTAAATTCAGTTCCAGTGATTTGATATATCTGATGGAATACAATTAAATCTGCTATGATACGATGAACAATAGGTAATGTAATAGTTTGCATACAGTAGAATACGTGGAGGCAATAACTAAACTCCATGTTAAAATGATGTATGTTTGCTAGCAATTATATTTCATTGCATTCAGACCGTATTATCCGCTACAATGACACACTTAATCTTGTTGAAATCTATCAAATTATTCTCCTACCTATTGTACAATAAAATTACCATTTAATACTCCTCTATTCTGAAGATAATTTTGTTCGTGTATTCTTTTTAACATGCGCTACCGAGGGGGGGGTCTTTCTCACATTGGATTCTCGTAATAAACAAAGCGGTAGTCACGTAAACATTCACAACAACTTTATTTGTTTCACACAGACTTTGAGTGATAATTCAGTACCAAATACCTACAACAATTAGTGGAACGTCGGGTAATTTTGACCCCTGTTTTGGATTTTTTGTTTTTTTTCTTTTAATTAACGGACTTAAATTTTGTTTAATTACAGTGATTATCATTAGCTGTAATTATGATATACACTGCTCAAAAAAATTAGGGGATATTGTAGAATAACCTATTAAGACTATGTTTTTAGAAACAGTATTAGATGCAATCACTTTCTATTACTCCAAAAGAATGTAAACAAGAGTTTGAAGTCATTACGTAACCTCTATACCACACCAGATGTCAAAGAGATCGTGATTAGGAATATGGCAAACAAACAAAGCAACATTAACATGGGTGAAAATGTTTCTTTAGTATGGTGTATGGTCTCCTCGAACGGCCAGCACTGCCTCACATCTGTGTGGCATTGATGCAATGAGGTTAGCAATGAGTTCTTGGGGGATACGTGGCCACTCTTCCATAAGAGCAATGTGCAGCTCTGGGGAGGTGCTGGTCTGCCTGCAATGCGCCTGCCTAATGCATCCCACACATGCTCAAACGGATTTACGTCCGGGGAGGAAGCTGGCCATTGCATACGCTCGATACCCTCCACTTCCAGCATGTCGTCCACCAAGCCAGCTCTGTGGGGTCGTGCATTATCGCCCATAAAAAGAAAAGAATCACCTATGGCACGAGGATAAGGCACGACTAAAGGTCGGAGAATCTCGTCTCTATACCTTACCGCAGTCAAAGTACCACCTTGGATGACGTAGAGGTCCGTACGTCCACCACTACTGACTCCTGTCCACACGATCAATCCACCGCCACGATATCGGGATCTTTCACGTACAAAAGCTGGATTGTTTCGTGTCCCTTTTCCTCTCCAGATGAATACACGCCGACTATCACATTCCAAGTTGAATCACGACTCATCAGAAAAAAGAACTGATCTCCATTCGGCATGCCTCCACCCACGATGTTCCTCCGCCCAGTTTCTGCGATCTCTACGGTGTTGTGGAGTTAACCTGGTACACACCATGGGCCTACGGGCATAGAGACCACTTCCATGCAGTCGATTACGGACAGTTTGGGTTGACACCCTGTGTCCTGTTGCTGTTTGAAGTGTATTTCACAGTTGAGTTGCATTCTGCTGTCTATTCCGACGGGCTGTTAACAAGAGGTAACGGTCATCCCTTGCTGTTGTTGCCCGTGGTCGACCTTGTCCGGCTCTTCTGTGAACAGTATGTTCTTTGAAAATGATTCCAAAGTCTGGAAATCACGCTTTGAGACACCCCAATGGCTTGTGCCACCTCTTGTTGTGTCTGTCCAGCTTCCATCCTTCCTATGGCCCTCCAAGCCATTGGTTCAGGTAAATCACGTTGTCGAGACATTACTGTCCCTAAGGCAAGTCATTCACTAACCGAAAACTGGACTGGATTTAAAAACAGCAATACATTCACCTCCACACCACCGTTTCACATCAAAAGTACAGACACTGCCCTCTGGTGTGGTACTGAGGTTACGTAACAACTTCAAACTCTTGTTTACATTATCTTTGAGTAATAGAAAGTAATTGTATCTAATACTATTCCAAAAACATAGTCTTAATAGGTTATTCTACAATATACCCTAATTTTTTTGAGCAGTGTAGTATTATTATATTATTCAAATATGGAAACATCTTCATAATTTATAATCTTTTTTACATTACAAGGAAGGTCCACTTTAACCTCTATATTGCGGTAAAGTGGACCCCACAGTCCACCTTAGCTTTTAGTCTATTTTTAAGTTTATTTACTCTATTAATTTATACAGACAGGTACAGATTAATCTAAAAATATATATGATTGTTCATAATTAAAAAGCGTTGATATTTATTTAATGTTTTGAAAAATGATTGTTGATTATAATATTCACACGTCATTCAACACCAGAAAGCGACTGTCTTTCGGTTTAATAAAATTAAAAGGATATTAAATAAAATTAAAAGATATTAAATAAAATTAATTAAGTGAATGGTTTTTACAGATAGCATCCTCATTGATAAAATATACGTATTCGTATAAAGTGGACCCAGGTCCTCGTGGAGGGTCCACATTAATCGAATTCCTTGTTATGTTTAATTAATTTATACAGCCACCATGTCACATAATATCACACCAAACACGTCAGTATATTAAATAAAATTAATTAAGTGAATGGTTATTCATAATATAATATATTTAGGATTTTTTTAATATATTTATAATATTCAATAGCAGAAATTAAGAATTAATTCTTAGCTTGAAACTCTTTTTAACTGGTCTTTTCATAAATGTCACAAATAAAACTTTTTTTTTACAAAGAATAAAATAAACAGGTCATGAACACGTCAAAGTTGGTTAGGGGAACAAGTTAAAATATTTTCTGTTCGAGGGAAGCACGAATTAAAGAAAATATCAAGGTTACACTGAAACTGAAGGGTCCACATTACCCGAATTTCCTCTAATCGTTTCCTACAGTTTATTGGCCGCACAATTATTTCAGAAAAATGCCGATTTTTGGGCCAATTTTCGAAAATGTTGTGCATTTTTCTCATTTTCAAGTGTATCAGATTATTCAATTTATTGAAAGAGATATAATTTACTTTTAATAATCTTACTCACTATCCAGCACTTGACCTATTTATTAATTTAAAACAAACGAAAATAGATAACTTTATTTTTTTAAATTAGGAATATTCCACAATACAGTGTTCCTCTTTCAACCCAAAGTGATTTGTTGCCACACATTCCTGAGTAAAGCATCTTCTTTCCTCAAATCTCTAGGTTCCATACTTCTCACTCTATATATCCAACGTTCTCTAGGTCTTCCACTTCCACTTCTTCCATTTGCTTTCCAATCAAGGATCTTCTTTGGTATTCTATCTTCTTCCATTTTACGAAGTGTCCATACCATTTCAAACGTTTTTCTTATATTTTTTCTAACATGAATTTTTTTTCACCTTTCTTATTTTCCCTTACTGTGCTGTTGCTGACTTTATTCCTTCTTAAAATTATTATCGATCGCCTTCAAAAATCGATTTCTACTGTTAACAGCTTGTTGGCTTATTTTCTACTTAGTGTACAGCTTTCGGTCCCATATAATAAAATGTCTACTTTGTTTAACAGATGGAATTAATAGATCGGCTGTTATATTAAAAAACTATTGCTCATCAACTATTGCTAACGAGTCCACTTCCCATATTTTCTTCCAGACACAATCCATTATATCGCTATGACAACACAGCTGGCTGACACCCGACCCTAGCAAAAATTTATATAAGCCGCAGAAGGAAATTTCTAGGTGTCCAGTTGAGATTCTTCTAATAGTTTCTAGAAGTTTCGGGAGTCGGAGCCCCAAGAAAGGAGAGATAGATGCGTACAATACTTTCTGGATTGGATGTCTAAAGATTAAAAATACAACGTATGATAATCAGAATAACTATCTAACTAACTAACTCACTGGCACTATCGAACACGTGGGTTCATGGCCGCGCGGACAAAAGCTCTCCATATATCCCTATCCTGAGTTAATGTTTTCCAATCATCGCGTGTATAATCTACTTCCCTCAAAATCATAGTTAATGTTATTCTCCCACCTCATTCTTGGTTTACCAACTGGGCGTTTTCCCTCTGGTTTTCCTAGAAGAAGATTCCATGCACGTCTTTCATTCCCCATTCGTACCACATGTCCTGCCCATCGCAGTCTACGAGACTTAACTGTTCTTATTATATCTGGCTTCCTATAAAGATCATGTAGTTCATTATTATGTAGTCTTATCCATTCACCTGTCTGTTCATCTCTCTTTGTTCCAAAAATTTTCCTAAGAAATTATTCTCAAATACTCGTAATCTCCTTTCTCCCTCAAAGTAAGAGTCTATGTTTCGCATCCGTATAATATAACTGGTAGAATAATAGTTTTATATATTTTCAGTTTAACGTTTTTTGAAAGGAATTGGGAAGTCTCTGTAATGCATAATAGCACGCATTTCCAGAATTGAGCCTATGTTTAATTTCCTTGCGCATCACATTCCTGTTTGTGATTATTGTTCCTAGGTATTTGAATTCAGCCACTTCCTCAAAATCAATCAGAATGATTGTGCAATTAATCCAGTAATGATTGAGATAAAAGTAGTTCGAATTAGAAGGGGTAAAGCCATTGCTAATGGATAATTTAGGCCTATTTGGATGAAAGTGAATCTAGAACATCTTCGTAGGTCTTTCAACTCGCGACTCAACGACTTACGAATTTGTTTCCGCCAATGCCAGGTCACTACCCTCTCCGTCACCCGCGAAACTCAAACGCTGTTATTAAAATACGTCACAATATTAAAATAAATATTAGTATTAATATTCTCCGTATTGCATATTTTAATTATTATAAAAATTCAATCAAATTTAACCCAAGCTGAAAAAACCTTATATTTAAAAAAAGTTAACTATTTTTCTAAGTCCGAATATTCCATGCAATGAAATAAAACAGCATATATTAATCATGTCCACCGCTGTGGTCTCGAGGTAGTGTGCTGCTTTGTCACGCAGCGGGCCCGGGTTCGATCCCGGTCGGGACAGGCTCCTGGGTGAGGTTTTTATCGGGGTTTTTCCTCACCTGTAAGACAAATGTCAGGAAGCTTAGGGTCCAACGGTCCCGGAAAATCATCCGATCATCATCATCATCCTTTTCATTATTATTTGTATTATCATCCTTCACCGGCGTGGAAAGCATTGGGAAGCTACCATACCTTTAATTCCCTAGTAAAGCTGCAAAGCATAGCATGAAAATGCTTTTTGTGATTGTAGTCAAAGACCTGCACTCGCGCAGAACTACTATGGATGGATGGATATTAATCATCCATAATAATCCGTTAGTGCTAAGCGGGACATAGGACTATATTGAGTTTGAAATAAGGTATGTTTATGATCTCCCTCGGCCGTAGCCGAGTGGTTAATGCAAGATGGCTTTACGCAAAAGCTACGAGACTTGCGCTGGTCCGGGTGTCTATCGGGGAAGAAACTTTCTCATGGAATTTAGGCCAGTAAGGGATCGGTGCGCACCTAGCATCGTGAGGAATTTGTGTAGCTACAATAAGTATCGGCTCCAGGTTGAGAAAACCCGCTATAACGGCTGGGGAACCCGACATGCTGAATTTCACCCCTACACTGGCTGGTTGATCGTCTATCTCTGAGATTAACACATGTGAATGTGAGGCCAGCAGTCAGCTGATGGTTCAAAGGTCGTCTAGGTCTGTCTCGCCATGGAGTTATTTTTTATGTTAGTGATCAAATTGTCAAGTCTGAACTTTTTTCATACTTTTCGCTCTTTTACCAAGTTCAGTTATTCAGTTTTATAGCTAACAGCACTTGTTGAAATCAGTATTTTGTAATTAGAAGATATATTTTTTTGAGAGAGAGAATTGATAAAAACATGATTTAGGCTCTAATGGATCCATGACCTAGATACATAAATCTCCACCTGTAGTGTAAAAGTAATAATTGGTTTTTGGCATTGAATTTATTATGTTGTTATTGTTATTACTATTATGTTTAGCTTATAAAATGTATATACATGAATATTCATTGTCAGTGTTAATGTTTTATTTTAAATTTATTATAATGTTTATGTTGTGTATATAATTTTATTGTAAATCTGTTCTTGTATATTTGTGCTGGTTAAGTGGAAGAGAAGCCTTATGGCCTTAACTCTGACAGAATAAATAAAAAGTTATTATTATTATTATTATTATCATCATCATCATTGTTATAAATCAGTAATGGTTATGAATACTTTAATTTTCACTTCAAGTTTAATAGATCTGTAATTTCGGTTCTTAAGACTACATTAATATATGTTATGATTTATTTGTTTTGCTTTGTTTAACCTTTACAAAGACAATATGTTGCCGAAGATACGCGAGAAGCAATGGACAATGACCACATGACAATATTAACACTCTTGGATTTCAGTAAAGCTTTCGACACTGTTGACACTGACATAATAATAGCAAAATTACACGCTCTGAATCTTTCGGACAATGCTAGTAACTGGCTTAGATCCTACCTTCATGATCACCAGCAATGTGTATCCAATGCAGAATTTTCCTCAACCTGCTATCACTGAAGGGTGAAGTTAAGTGTTAGAACCACTTCTGCCCTCTATCTATATTAACGACATATCCACTATACCATATTCCAGATGTCTTCGGAGCAAAGCAGTAAGCCAGCCCTCCCCCTTCATTTAAAATGCTGGCGCGTCATTGGTTGCATTGCAAGTGTCTGGTGGGAAATCCCACATCAGCATTATTCACAATATGACGATATAAGTCAGAGACTCTTATCGTCCCAACTCCTTTCAAAAAACGTTAAACTGAAAATATATA
The DNA here is from genome assembly GCA_030220185.1 of Diploptera punctata. NCBI lineage: Eukaryota > Metazoa > Arthropoda > Insecta > Blattodea > Blaberidae > Diploptera > Diploptera punctata. Next base: position 142,434 of record JASPKZ010009373.1, on the reverse strand, counting down.
AATATATAAAACAATTATTCTACTAGTTATATTTTATGGATGCGAAACATGGACTCTTACTTTAAGGGAAGAAAGGAGATTACGAGTATTTGAGAATAAAGTTCTTAGGAAAATTTTTGGACCAAAGTGAGATGAACAGACAGTTGAATGGAGAACACTACATAACAGTGAACTACATGGTCTTTATATGAAGCTACATATAATAAGAACAGTTAAGTATCGTTGACTGCGATGGGCAGGACATGTGGCACGAATGGGGAATGAAAAGAGGTGCATGGAAACTTCTTATAGGAAAACCAGAGGGAAAACACCCAGTTGGTAGACCAAGAATGAGGTGGGGAGAATAACATTAACTATGATTTGAGGGAAGTAGATTATACAGGGAATGATTGGAAAAAAATTAGCTCAGGATAGGGATGTATGGAGAGCTTGTGTCCGCATGGCCATGAATCTACGGTTTCGATTGTGCCAGTGAGTTAGTTAGTTAGTTATTACAACACAAGTTCTTGTTTTTTCCCTCAGTATCACTTATGTGCTCAAGTATTGATGAAGCGTTATGTTCAGTAAAATTAAATAAGTGTTGAGCCTACAGTACTGAATGTGATATATTTATCAGGCGTGTGCAAGTGTTTTTTTTAATAAGTGCAGTATATCTTTCTGAAAAGATATCCGATAATTCTATGCCAGGTCCTCCCGGCATGTCTCCTGTCAAGAAACATAAACAGAGGAAAGGATTTCGTTCGGGAGAATTACAGACAATTATAAACGTTTATAAAATGTTATTGAAGGAGAACCCTCACACGGCGATTAGAGATTATTATTATTGGTATTTATTATTAATATTAGTATTATTTATTTTTATTATATTATTATATTATTATTATTGGTATTTATTATTATTTATTAACTCTGCCAGAATAAATAAAGTTTATTATTATTATTATTCATTATTATTATTATTATTATTGGTATTATTAGTATTAGCATTATTTATTATTATTAGTAGAAGTATTAGTATTACTATTATATTAGCATTATTATTATCATTATTAATTTCATTAAATTGTCAGTATTGAATTTCATTGTTGTTAAACAAATGTGTTATGAAACCGTAATTGCGTGTCGATGTACTCGTAAGGTTTATCCGCTTGTGAAGCGCGCTTTTTCGCCGTTAAAACCACAGTTTACAACTGCTCCGTAGACATCTGGAACAGACTATAGACTTATCTATCGTCGACATCATCTATACGCTGACGATATACAAATTTTCATTTACTCCCATCCTGATGATGTACATGACACACTAGACAAAGTAAATAGTAACCTAGTCATAATTTCCCAATCGTCGAGGAAACATGGACTTAATCTTAATGCTGACAAGACACAATGCATAATTATAGGACATCGACGAATCCAAAGCATTATAAATTACGAAAATATCCCTACCATTCTCCTAAATGACAAAAACATCCCCTACAGCTCAGTAGTAAAAAATCTGGGTATCTATATGGGCCAACATCTAGACTGGAAAATCCAGGTAAATAATACCTGCAAGAAAGTGTTCTCAATTCTTCACTCCCTAAATAGTTTTAAAAACTTCCTTCCTACAAAATTAAAACAAATACTTGTACAGACTCTTATAATGCCACACTTCGACTACTGTGACATATTACTGACTAATCTTACAACTGATCTATCTGACAGACTAAAGCGTGCTCATAATGCGTGCATTCGATTTATATTCAATCTCCGTCGTTATGACAACGTGTCTCCATTTCAGGCCTTAACATGGCTACGCCTAAATGACAGAAGAACTTTACATTCACATACCTTACTATTCCAAATTCTGCACACATATTTACGAAGTTATTTAACAACACGTTTTCAAAATGTATCTGCTCATCACAATTTAGGAACAAGGTCAAAAGACTCTTCTTTACTCTTGATACCACAGCACAGGACATGTCTATACTCTGAATCTTACACAATATCTATGGCTAGAGCATGGTACTCACTTCCCAGTCATGTCAGGGACTGTCAATCGCTATCATTATTTAAATCCAAATTAACTGATATCTTAAGTTCGACACAATGAAAATATTAACTGCGTAACAACTACACTGCTCAAAAAAATTAGGGGATATTGCAGAATTACCTATTAAGACTATGTTTTTTGGAATAGTATTAGATGCAATCACTTTCTATTACTCCAGGATAATGTAAAAAAGAGTTTGAAGTTGTTACGTAACCTCGGTACCACACCAGAGGGAAGTGTCTGTACTGTTGATGTGGAAGGGTGGTGTGGAGGTGAATGTTTTGTTGCTGTTTTTAAATCCAGTCCAGTTTTCAGTTAGTGAATGACTTGCCTTAGGAACAGTTATGCCTCGACAACGTGATTTACCTGAACCAATGGCCCGGAGGGTCATAAGAAGGATGGAAGCTGGACAGAAACAAGAGGTGGCACAAGCCATTGGGGTGTCTCAAAGCATGATTTCCAGACTTTGGAATCGTTATCAAAGAACAGATACTGTTCACAGAAGAGCCGGACAAGTTGACCACGGGCAACAACAGCAAGGGATGACCGTTACCTCATGTTAACAGCCCGTCGGAATAGACAGCAGAATGCAACTCAACTGCGAAATACACTTCAAACAGCAACAGGACAACTCAAACTGTCCGTAATCGACTGCATGGAAGTGGTCTCTATGCCCCTAGGTCCATGATGTGTACCAGGTTAACTCCACAAACCGTAGAGATCGCAGAAACTGGGCGGAGGAACATCGTGGGTGGAGGCATGCAGAATGGAGATCAGTTCTTTTTTCTGGTGAGTCGCGATTCAATGTGGAATGTGATAGTCGGCGTGTATTCATCTGGAGAGGAAAACGGACACGAAACAATCCAGCTTTTGTACGTGAAAGATCCCCATATGGTGGCGGTGGATTGATGGTGTGGGCAGGAGTCAGTAGTGGTGGACGTACGGACCTCTACGTCATCCAAGGTGGTACTTTTACTGCGGTAAGGTATAGAGATGAGATTATCCGACCTTTTGTCGTGCCTTATGCTGGTGCCATAGGTGATTCTTTTCTTTTTATGGACAATAATGCACGACCCCGCAGAGCTGGCTAGGGTATCGAGCGTATGTAATGGCCAGCTTCCTCCCCGGACTTAAATCCGATTGAGCATATGTGGGATGCATTAGGCAGGCGCATTGCAGGCAGACCAGCATCTCCCACAACTGTTCCAGAGCTGCACATTGCTCTTATGGAAGAGTGGCCACGTATCCCCCAAGAACTCATTGCTAACCTCATTGTATCAATGCCACACAGGTGTGAGGCAGTGCTGGCCGTTCAAGGAGACCATACACCATACTAAAGAAACATTTTCACCTATGTTGATGCTGCTTTGTTTGTTTGCCATATTCCTAATCAGGATCTCTTTGACATCTGGTGTGGTACAGAGGTTACATAATGACTTCAAACTCTTGTTTACATTCTTTTGGAGTAATAGAAAGTGATTGCATCTAATACTGTTCCTAAAAACATAGTCTTAATAGGTTATTCTACAATATCCCCTAATTTTTTTGAGCAGTGTATATAGGACATTCTATAAATAATCAACTAGGAAACTACTTACTTTATTTTATATCATTTTAATTTTATTATATTTCATGTTTTTGTTAATATCAACTAGTATTAGATTACATCATCATAAGTAATGCCACGAGTGATTTCCAAATTATCGATAAATTCACGACTCACGAAGTGAGGAGTGAATTTATCTAGAGAATTTGGAAATCAAGAGTGGCATTTGTTAGGACTATTTAACGAATAAAATTAAGCTGTTTACTCACAAATCATTATTTAACTGTAGTTATTTCAAAATATTTATATATTTAATGCAAACGGCGATGTTTGAAAACAAATGAGAAACGATAGGTACGCTTCTACTGCTTCTTTTGTTTATCACTGCAACCAGATCATACTATTTATTGCCAAAGGAACGCAATATTGTAAGAATGCTCTCTAGTGGAGAAAAAATGAAACACATCAAACTGTATATTAATTCATTTATGATGTCGTATGATGTAAATATTACAATTATATTTTTCTGGATTATTACCTGGGAAAAATACATTTAAGAAAGTCAAACAGTGGTTTCTTTTTTTGGTGGTATAATAAATTGCTACAAATGTTGACATGTATGCACTATATATACAATCTGGTAGCCGTATTTCTTATAGGCTCAGTCACTGCAAAATAACGGTCAGACCTGTTCAGAATATTAAAAACGAGGAGCTTTGTTTAATATATGGTAATTATAACACTGATAAATATTTCGTGAAACACGACTCTGATTGGTTGTTAAAACAGAAATCATTGAAACGTGATTGGTCATTGACTCCCATTTGGGGCATGAGTTAAATAGTCATAAGTAATGCCACGAGTGATTTCCAAATTATCGATAAATTCACGACTCACGAAGTGAGGAGTGAATTTATCTAGAGAATTTGGAAATCAAGAGTGGCATTTGTTAGGACTATTAACGAATAAAATTAAGCTGTTTACTCACAAATCATTATTTAACTGTAGTTATTTCAAAATATTTATATATTTAATGCAAACGGCGATGTTTGAAAACAAATGAGAAACGATAGGTACGCTTCTACTGCTTCTTTTGTTTATCACTGCAACCAGATCATACTATTTATTGCCAAAGGAACGCAATATTGTAAGAATGCTCTCTAGTGGAGAAAAATGAAACACATCAAACTGTATATTAATTCATTTCTGATGTCGTATGATGTAAATATTACCATTATATTTTTCTGGATTATTACCTGGGAAAAATACATTAAGAAAGTCAAACAGTGGTTTCTTTTTTTGGTGGTATAATAAATTGCTACAAATGTTGACATGTATGCACTATATATACAATCTGGTAGCCGTATTTCTTATAGGCTCAGTCACTGCAAAATAACGGTCAGACCTGTTCAGAATATTAAAAACGAGGAGCTTTGTTTAATATATGGTAATTATAACACTGATAAATATTTCGTGAAACACGACTCTGATTGGTTGTAAAACAGAAATCATTGAAACGTGATTGGTCATTGACTCCCATTTGGGGCATGAGTTAAATAGTCATAAGTAATGCCACGAGTGATTTCCAAATTATCGATAAATTCACGACTCACGAAGTGAGGAGTGAATTTATCTAGAGAATTTGGAAATCAAGAGTGGCATTTGTTAGGACTATTTAACGAATAAAATTAAGCTGTTTACTCACAAATCATTATTTAACTATAGTTATTTTAAAATATTTATATATTTAATGTAAACGGCGATGTTTGAAAACAAATGAGAAACGATAGGTACGCTTCTACTGCTTCTTTTGTTTATCACTGCAACCAGATCATACTATTTATTGCCAAAGAACGCAATATTGTAAGAATGCTCTCTAGTGGAGAAAAAATGAAACACATCAAACTGTATATTAATTCATTTCTGATGTCGTATGATGTAAATATTACAATTATATTTTTCTGGATTATTACCTGGGAAAAATACATTTAAGAAAGTCAAACAGTGGTTTCTTTTTTTGGTGGTATAATAAATTGCTACAAATGTTGACATGTATGCACTATATATACAATCTGGTAGCCGTATTTCTTATAGGCTCAGTCACTGCAAAATAACGGTCAGACCTGTTCAGAATATTAAAAACGAGGAGCTTTGTTTAATATATGGTAATTATAACACTGATAAATATTTCGTGAAACACGACTCTGATTGGTTGTAAAACAGAAATCATTGAAACGTGATTGGTCATTGACTCCCATTTGGGGCATGAGTTAAATAGTCATAAGTAATGCCACGAGTGATTTCCAAATTATCGATAAATTCACGACTCACGAAGTGAGGAGTGAATTTATCTAGAGAATTTGGAAATCAAGAGTGGCATTTGTTAGGACTATTTAACGAATAAAATTAAGCTGTTTACTCACAAATCATTATTTAACTATAGTTATTTTAAAATATTTATATATTTAATGTAAACGGCGATGTTTGAAAACAAATGAGAAACGATAGGTACGCTTCTACTGCTTCTTTTGTTTATCACTGCAACCAGATCATACTATTTATTGCCAAAGGAACGCAATATTGTAAGGAGGAGCTTTCTTTAATATGGTAATCATAACACTGATAAATATTTGGTGAAACACGACTCTGATTGGTTGTAATACAGAAATCATTGAAACGTGATTGGTCATTGACTCCCATTTGGGGCATGAGTTAAATAGTCATTGTAAATACAATGATGTTCAGTCTGTATTTTAACAATATCTTGAAATTGTAATAGGTATGTAATTTTTGTATAATTCTACTATTCGCTGGTTGATTGGAAGAGAAGGCCTTATGGCCTTAACTCTTCCAGCTAAAATAATGCATTATTATTATTATTATTATTATTATTATTATTATTATTATTATTATGTCTTGGCACGGAATTAGGAATGCGCGATAGTTCGTGTCTCATAGGGTGTCATGGAATTTCGATCAGTGTATGGGGCCCAAGTCCTGTAGCATCATTAGGTATTTTGTGCTGTTTATGAAATTATGTTAACTTTAAATTACTTCGTTATGTAGGGGTAAGGTTCAAACATTACGTTTCGAAATAATGTGTTTTATTTCTGAATTTTTGAGGCCATCTCCAATTTCAGGTCATCTCCAATTAGAGTACAGACAATTTACTAATATGTAATATGTATTATATACTTTATTAATAATAATAATACTTATTATTATTATTTTTTATTTCGGAATTTATCCACAATAGAGTGGTTTTCCGTCACCCTCAAGATATTCGCCTTCTCCAGTTATTGCGGTCTGGAACATTCTCATCTATAAGTCTCAGTTCACTCTTTCTTCTTCTCCTCACACCGTTCATCCAATCTTCTTCAGGTCTTTCCTTTCTTTTTTTTTCCTATATATGTTCCATTCCAAGGTAATAATAATAGTAATAATAATAATGACAATGACAATGTTAAAACTCAGAGACATTCTCGAACACAGAGGTTCATGATTACGATACTGATTTTTGAAAAATAATTAATTAAAATTCTGAAAATATTTGCATTTCTCGCTATGTCTCATTTAGTATTTTATAATAGTAATAGCCATTACCCGGCGTGCGCTGCTACACCTAAATAACTGATAATGTGTTTTTGCATTTAGTTGAATAAATAAAAGGAAAAATAAATATAAATTTATATCATTATTTTTAGGTACCCCGTGCTGATTACCCGACGTTGCCCTGGAATCTACGCATCCCGATGTACTTGGTATAAATGAGCTGAACGACAATATTCCTTATTTTGAGCTATCCATAAAAGAATTCCCGCCGTGTGCCGCTATGCTTGCCCGGGAATCTACTTATCCCGATCTTCTTGGCATCAATGAAAGACAAAAATGGTTATTGAAAGTTATCCTTAAAAGATAAACATATGCTGTCGCGGACTTTTCTGTAGAGTTTTTTGACATATTCAATACTGTGTACAACAATTTTGTATATTTATATGGTTTAGGCAGCGTAAGCCATTTAAGCTTGCAAAATTGTCATTTTTCACGTTTTTTTTCACTACAGAAGGTGATTTTTATAAGGGTGAAGGACTTGAACATTAAAACTCTCTTATAACCTATAAACCTTCCCGGGAAAGTCCTGAACATTTTGCAACAAGCCCCATGACAATTGGATGAATTGTATGGCAGCACATGCTTGCCCGGGAATCTACTTATCCCGATCTCCTTGGCATCAATGAAAGGCAAAAATGGCTATTGTGTGTTATCTGTAAAAGATAAACATATGCTGTCGCGGACATTTTTTTAGAGTTTATGTTAGATATTCAATTCTGTGTACATTAATTTGGTACAATCTGTTATGGTTTAGGCAGCGTAAGCCATTTAAATGTACAAAAAGTGACTTTTTCACGTTTTTTCGCTACAGTAGGCGATTTTTAAGGGTGAAGGCTTTGAGCATTAAAACTCTCTTATAACCTATAACCTTCCCGGGAAAGTCCTGAACATTTTGCAAAAAAAAAGACCCATCATAATCGGATCAACGGTATGGCCGCGCATAAAGTACAAACAAACAAACAAACAAACAAACATTCATTTTTATATATTCGATATTCCAATTCTAAAGTTACCCCCTTAGAAATAAAACTGTATGATTAAGGGTCGGTTTCACCAACAGAGGTAACTTTATTAAGCCGGTTTAAGCTATGTATTATATATGGGGAAACCTGGCGTAATACAGTTACCTCTCTTGGTGAAACTGGCCCTTAATAATCAAATCTTAATCTTCGATGTATTCCGCTATTCACATAAAACAGCACAACATTCACCAACACAGTCTAAACCATAAAAAACTTCATTATCAATTTTACAAATGAAAAGCAATGGTAAACAGTATTAATTTGATATCAATACGCTCTATCCATGTATCTTTGTTTTTACAGCTGCTGCCGTCTTCCCGTGCCAAACCTCCAAAGCCTACGGTCTTGGGCATCTTCGATGCTTAGCCCTTTAGCTTGCATTACTGTCTTCATGTTTTCCTTCCATGTTAACCTTGGTCTTCCTCTTTTCTTCTTTCTGTTCGGATGCCATTCATATAGTTGCTTCGGCCATCGCTCATCTTCCATTCTTAAAACATGTCCTAACCACTTTAATTCCTTCTCCTCAATCTTTCAATTATGCTTTCTTCTGCTTCCATTATGTTTCTAATTTCCTTATTTGTGGCATGTTCTAATTTAGACTTTCTGGCACTTCTTCGTAAATAATCCATTTATAGAGCTATTAGTCTATTCTTGTAGTACTTATTGATTGTCCATACCTCACGTCCGTACATTGCAACAAATTCCACCAATGTTTTACCAATATATTTTTTTGTGTCTTTCCAAATATACAAACAATACGTTCTCATTTTATTTTATTATAATTTTATGGCTCATGGAACCCAGGAAATTAATACCTTATTAACTGAGGCCATATATTGGTCCCTTATCAGCGAACTATTTACACCCAATATCCCTGATATTCAGTTCCCTAAAATTCATCAGTCTAGTAACATATACTTAATCTATGGTTAATAATTCCTATAATTCCTATTGTTGTTTCTCCGCAAGAGTTGTAGTAGTAATATACCCTTGTGCCCTTCGGTGAGACTGAGGCGTTCTCCCCCTTTAGGGAAGAAACTCAGTCGTACTAATTCAGTTACCTGTCATTGACATCTAGGAAACCAAAGTATTACTAGGATGGGAACGTTCGATTAATTTTACAGGGATGCCTTTTATTCTGGCTTCTGGTTTTTATATGAGCCTGAGAATCTTCAGATTCGGGACCCGGGAGGACTTGTCCCTTGGAGATTTCCATCCTTAAAAAATTCATAGACAACGGCCGGGTTTGAACCCTCGGCCCTCGAGACTACATGCAAGGAAAACATCCACTAGACCACTGCTGACGACTCGTCGTAACATATTCCTTATAAAAAAAATTGAAAGCGCATCAACCGTCAGCCATTTGATCTATACAGTCTGCCCATCTTAATATTCTAGACGCAATAAAGCTGACAATAAAGAGAATTTTTAAATTAAAATATGAAATGCAGGCTGTAAGAATTTCGTAATATATTTTATAAATCCAAGTGTGTTTGTTTTTGTAGTATTTGTAATGTATGTAAATTTATATTAAGCCATTGTTAAAGACGTGAGTTACCAAGAAAATGTGAAAAGAGTTACTGTCACTAGGGAACACAGTGCCCTGGTTTTCAATTCTGTCTCCTGTTTTGAATTGTAAATGTGTGACAGTAAACTCTGATGTCGGGATGATTGCTTCAACCATGAACAACAAAATCTCGATATTTGCTCGTTTATATCCGTGTAAACATTTCAGACAAATGATTGAATCTATAGTGTGGACAAATCACGTGTAGAGATGCCATAAAAATACAACATGATACAGGATGTCACAAATGAAAGTTACAGTTATAATAAAAAATGAATCATAATTAATGCCACGAGTGATTTCCAAATTATCGATAAATTCACGACTCACGAATTGAGGAGTAAATTTATCTAGAGAATTTATAAATCAAGGGTGCCATTTGTTAGGACTATTTAACGAATAAAATTAAGCTGTTTACTTTCAAATTATTATTTAAATATATTTACTTACTTACTTACTTACTTACTCACTGGCACTATCGAACCCGTAGGTTCATGGCCGCGCGGACATAAGCTCTCCATACATCCCTATCCTGAGCTAATGCTTTCCAATCATTTCCTGTATAATCTACTTCCCTCAAATCATAGTTAATGTTGTTCTCCCACCTCATTCTTGGTTTACCAACTGGGCGTTTTCCTTCTGGCTTTCCTACAAGAAGTTTCCATGCACGTCTTTCATTCCCCATACGTGCAACATGTCCTGCCCATCGCAGTCTACGAGACTTAACTGTTCTTATTATATCTGGCTTCCTATAAAGACCATGTAGTTCATTGTTATGTAGTCTTCTCCATTCACCTGTCTGTTCATCTCTCTTTGGTCCAAAAATTTTCCTAAGAACTTTATTCTCAAATACTCGTAATCTCCTTTCCTCCCTTAAAGTAAGAGTCCATGTTTCGCACCCATATAATATAACTGGTAGAATAATAGTTTTATATATTTTCAGCTTAACGTTTTTTGAAAGGAGTTGGGACATCAAAAGTCTCTGCAATGCATAATAGCATGCATTTCCAGAATTGAGCCTATGTTTAATTTCTTTGTGCATCTCATTCCTATTTGTGATTATTGTTCCTAGGTATTTGAATTCAGCCAATTCCTCAAAATTTCCCTCATTTGTCATTAGCTGTCCATTTCCATTATATAATGTATTTCTACGTGTGACCATATATTTAGTTTTACTGATATTTACTTCCAGTCCTAATTTCTTAGTGTTACTCAATAGTGTGTGCGTGTTGGCCTTTAGTATCTCCTCGCTATCGGCCAGTAGTACTACATCATCAGCATAAACTAACAGCTTATTAATACCATTCAGTTGTAAGCCTTCCTCATTCTCTAAAGATTTAATGGCATGCTCTAGTACAAAATTAAATAGTAGAGGAGATAGTGCATCTCCTTGCTTCAACCCATTCTGGATTTCAAAAGTGTCTGAAAACTGTTTGCCTACACGCACCCTACTCGTTGAGCCATTTAGACACATTCGTATAAGTCTAACTAACTTTTTAGGAATTCCGAACTCCAGCAGGATACTATATAACTTCTCCCTCTTAATTGAATCATATGCTTTTTTGAAGTCTACATATAGTTGATGTACAGTACCATTATATTCCCATTTCTTTTCTAAAATCTGTCTTATACTGAAAATCTGATCTGTTGTAGACCTGTTTCTTCTAAATGCACATTGATGATCTCCTAGAATGTCATCAATATAGGGAGTAAGTCTGCTTACTAATATATTTGTTAGAATTTTGTACGAAGTTGAAAGTAATGAGATGCCCCTGTAGTTGTTGCAATCAGTTTTATCTCCTTTCTTATAAATTGGTACGATAATTGATTCCTTCCATTCATCTGGAAGAGCTTCTTTTTCCCAAATCATACTAAGCAACCAGCGTATCTTGTCCATCAATTTTTCTCCCCCTGATTTTATCAGTTCTGCTGGGATCTCATCTGAACCTGATGCTTTATACATCTTCAATTTTTCAATTGCCATTTCAACCTCTAATGCACTTGGCTCTGCGACTAGCATTTCTGCTGTCTGTAACTTATCCTCCTCAATGTCCTGTTCTGTATGTACATTTAATAGCTGATTAAAATAACTTTTCCATCTATTTAATATACTCTTGGAATCTGCAATCATATCCCCATTTTCATTCCGAATTATGTTTGTTCTAGCCTGAAACCCTTTCTTCTCTATACTAATTCCCTGATATAATTCTCTAATGTTCCTATTTTTTGCATTCATTTCAAGATCATTAATCTTCTCTCTCAAATATTCCCTCTTTTTACTCTTTAGTAACTTGGTGGTTTCCCGTCTAACACTACCCAATTGCTCTAAATTTACCTCATTTGGCTCGTGTAACCATTTCATTTTTGCTAGCTTTCTTTTCTTTACAATGTCGGCACATTCCTCATCAAACCATTTCTTGTTTTGCCTCTTTTTTAAACAACCAATGCTTTCTGATGCTGACAATTTAATAGTATCTCTTATAGCCTCCCATTCTTTATTTATATCAGTTTCTTCTTCGTTTGCCACATTGTCATCTGAAGATTCCAGTACTTCAAATCTATTAGCAATTTTGATTTGGTATTCTTGCCGCATTTCATCATTTTTCAAGTTTTTTAATTCATATTTTACAGAATCATCTTTAGCGTTTGTTCCTCTCATAAGCGATAGCCGTTGTCTGATTTTCACCCTGACCAGATGATGATCTGAATTGCAGTCTGTCCCTCTAACTGATCTAACATCAATGATGCTACTGTGCCAGCGTTTATCCACTAATACATGATCTATCTGGTTCCGAGTTTCTCCATCTGGGGACGTCCAGGTGTATTTATGAATATCCTTATGCTGAAATGTTGTGCTCTTAACAATGAGATTCTTTGATGTGGCAAATGTGACTAATCTAACCCCGTTGTCGTTACTATCTTCATGAAGACTGAATTTGCCTATTGTTGGTTTGAATATATCTTCCCGCCCCACTTTTGCATTAAAATCTCCTAAGACAATTTTCATATGATATCGTGAAAGGCTATCAAATAAGCATTCTAATTCTTCATAGAACTCATCCTTGATCTTGTCATCTTTATCTTCTGTGGGGGCATGTACATTTACAATTATAAAATCATGTCGTTTACCCTTTAGAATTATGTATGATATCCTATCACTAACAAACTTAATATCTCGGATAGCGGATAGGATCCTCCTTCTGACTAAAAAACCCGTTCCAAATGCAGGTCTTTCTGCACCCCCATAGTATAATGCAAAGCTTCCTGATTCCTGACTACCTTCTCCTGGCCACCTAACTTCCTGTAAAGCGACTATATCCAAGGGCGATTTATCCAATTCCCGCGTTAATATCTCTAGTGCCCCGCTATTGTATAAAGTCCTAACATTCCATGTTCCTAGGAACATGTCCCTGTGTTTGAGCCTTTGGCATGGGTTCCCTGAAGTAGTCCCCGCCCGGAGAACCGAATGGGGGACTATTTGACCTCCGGAAAATTTTACCCCAGTAGAACCCATGTCCGCATTTCTTGACGGTTGTATTTTTACGGTGAAAGATCGTCACTCTTTCGACCAAGGTACTTATTTCGTCTGGCTTATCACCTTCGACCAGTCCGGCATGGGTAACCCTATCGGCAGCAATGCTACCGCCGGCATAGCTCTAGCTCTCAGGATCATTTAAGCACACAAGCCACTCCACCACGACAAGGTAATGATACTATGGAGGGCTTTAAATATATTTAATTTAAAATATTTAAATAATTAATGTAAACGGCGATGTTTGAAAACAAATGAGAAACGTTATGTTTCATTTGTTCATCGCTGCAACCAGATCATATTTATTGCCAAATAGAATCGCAATATTGTAAGAATGCACCCTAGTGGAGAAACAATGAAACACATCATTACTGGTTATTAATTAATTAATTTCTCATGTCATATGATGTAAATATGTCAATTTTATTTTTGTGCAACGTTAATTCTTGGGAAATAATACGTGTAAGAGCGCGAAAACAGTGGTTTATTTTTTGTGGTATAATCAATTGCTACGAATGTTTTTCTATTATATCCCGTAAGCACTATCTGGTACAATTCGTGCACTATATTTATATACAATCTCGTAGCCACATGCAGTCACTGCAAAATAATGCTATGACCTATTCAAAATGTTAAAAATGAGGAGCTCGATTTTAAAGTGATAAAATTAAATTGATAAAATCGAGGTGAATAACGACTGTGATTGGTTTGTAAATAAAAATCATTGAAATGTGATTGGTCATTGACTCCCATTTGGGATATGAGTTAAATAGTCATTTTAAATAGGCATATTATAAAATTTATGCTGATCGTAGTTATAATAATTAAAAATAAATCTAAATTCATACTTAAAGTTTGATTTAATGTTATTATAATTTTTACCTATACTACGGATGTGCATTTTGACAATATGTCACTGCGCGACCACAAAATGCATCCCTTATGATGCCAATGCTCTCATGAATGATGTAAGGATGACGACAAATGATCCAATAACCTAGCAATGAAGGATGGATAATTTAGGTAGCCTTCATTCTGAAACCTAGTAACAACATACTAATGAATGTTCGACAGTCACCTCATGGCAAATGTTTTATTACGTCACACCGATATTGTGGGATTTAATGTTTTTCCCTCACTCGGTTGAGTTGCGCATTCGTGACCTATATAATGTCCTTCTATGCAAATTTTCATATAAAAATAAATAAATGTGAAATCTTTGTCCAGTGTAAAAAATCTGTAATTCCCGAAAATGTATCATTATATAAAATAATAAATATTATTATTATTATTATTATTATTATTACAGTAGTAGTAGTAGTAGTAATAGTAGTAGTAGTAGTAGTAGTAGTAGTAGTAGTACGATTCAACTTCGTTCAAAATTCAAACAAGTATATTAATTCATTATAATATTAAAATATATTAATATCCAGACTCACTCTTACGTAATATTGCAAAGTGATAGGAAATCATCAATGTGGATTAGAATAATAGGTCCAGAAAAATCGGATTTTAGTATAAGAGAGATTTTAGGAATAAATGGGAATATCTTCTTCTTCTTCTTCTTTCCAAGTATTAGGCCAAGGCCTGTTACGATCCTATAGAAAATTTTCCCTCCAGCGTTTCATAGGACGGCCCAATGATCTTCGTCCTCTTGGTATATAATTATAAACAGCTTTGGGGATCCGATTTGAACTCATTCTTTCAAGATGGTGTTTCCAATTTAGTTGGTACTGTTTAATATATTCCAAAATTGATGGGAATACAATGGCACTATATGGCACTACACATCAATATATATATATATATATATACATATATGAATATATTCCTAAAAAACTAAAAGAAGAATATGAAAAATGGGGACTTATATAAACATTGAGAAAACTAAATATCTGTGTATAGGAGAAGAAATGGAAAATATAAATTTCAACAATGGAGAACTAAAATCTAGTATTGAATACACTTATTTAGGAACAAAATTAGACCATTCAGGCGATAACACAGTGCAAATTAAAAATAGAATCGCACAAAGAAAACAAGCAATAAATGCTTTAAACGCGGTTTGGTGGAGAAAAAATATTACAAAAAGATTGGAAATTACAAATATATCAAACCATAATTCAGAGCATTTTAACAATGGTGCTAAAGACTGGCAAATTCCTACCAGGGAAATGAAAATAATTTTAAGTACAGAAACGGATGTTTTAAGAAGATCAGCTGGAAAATCTAGAATGGATAGAATATGAAATAAATAAATAAGGGAAATTATGGGTGTACAAGAGGAGCCAGACATCATCATAGACATTATAGAAAAGAAAAGATTACAGTGGTATGGCCATGTCAAAAGAATGCCAGAGCAAAGATTGCCTAAAATTGTTATGGAATGGATCCCAATATAAAGGAGGAAGAGACGAAGACCGAAGAAAACTTGGATAGAAGGGGTACAAGCAGCTATGAATGTCAGAGGATTGGAGGAAGATCAGTGGATGGACAGGGAGGAATGGCGTTTGGTTTCCGGAAGACGACGGCAGCTGCCATGATACCGGATGATGATGACGATGATGATATATATATACTTCGGGAAGACATAAGATTCAATTAAAAGGAAGAAGTTACATAGTATCCTCCTGAACTTCGGAATTCCTTAAGAGTTAGTTAAATTTATTGGAATATGTCTAAATGGTTAAAACAATAGGATGTGTGTAGGAAAACAATTTTCATATACTTTTGAAATTAACATTGTGTTAAAATAAGGAGATACTCCATCTCCTCTACTATTTACTTTTGTACTAGAGCATGTTATCAAATGTTTAGAGGATAAAGAAGACTGAATGGTGTTAATAAGCTATTAGTATATGACGATGATTTGGTATTATTAGGGGATAGCGAGGACATGCTAAGGACTAATGAGTAGAGTGTATTGACTCATTAGTCCTTAGTATCTCCTCGCTATCCCCTAATAATACCAAATCATCGTCATATACTAATAGCTTATTAATACCATTGAGTCTTCTTTATCCTCTAAACATTCTATAGCATGCTCTAGTACAAAAGTAAATAGTAGAGGGGATGGAGCATCTCCTTATTTTAACACAATGTTAATTTCAGACGTATCTGAAATTTTTTTTCCTACACACATCCTATTGTTTTAACAAATTGGGGCTGGAAGTAAACATTAATGAAACTAAATATATGGTCACACATAGTAATTGATTGTAAAATGTAAATGGACAGTTAATGAGAAATGAGGAAAATTTTGAAGAAGTTGCTGCATTGAAATATTTAGGAAAAATAATTAAAACAGGATTAGGAGCAGGAAGAAATTGAACATAGGAAAAATTATGGAAATCGTGTTACTGCGCGTTACAGGGGCTACCATCATCCTAAGGTTCTGTCAAAAAACGTTAAACTGAAAATATATAAAAATCGTTATTTTCCCAGTTATGGCCTATCTTATATGGATACGGAACATGGTCTTTCACTTTAAGGTAGGATAAAAGATTAGAAATGTTTGAGAATAAAGTTGCTAAGAAAACAATTGGACCAAAGAGAGACGAACAGTTAGTGAATGGAAATACTTCATAGTAGTGAACTGTAAGATCTTTATGAAAAACCGGATGTATTAAAAACAGTTAGGTTTCATATACTGCGATGAGCAGGACATGTGGGCAGAGTAGAAATGACAGAGAGGCATGGAAACTCCTTGGAGAAAAATCAGACAGGAGCACCCAGTAGGTAGGCCAATAATGAGGTGGGAGGATAACGTTAACCGTGAGGTAAATTATACATGAAAGTATGGAGAGCTTATTTCCGTTACTTACTGTTTTCGATCATGCCAATGGGTTTGTCAGTGTGATGTTTTGTTCATTCATTCATCCATTCATTTTGAGAATTTTCCGCATCATTGAGGGTTTTCTCCAACCAATCTTAATAATTAATTCTTTCAGAAGAAAATATTGGCTATATATATTAGCTTAACTTTCACATAAGTTTTCTCATTCTATAGTTGAATATAACAATTTTTTGTTTATTTCTGCTGACTGAATAGAACAACGGTTTATGGCCTTTTATCGTGCCAGAATAAATAAAAAAAATGTTATAAAACATTAGCTAATATATAAAAATTAATGTTTGTTTGTTTGTTTTTTCGTACTTATGCGTCGATAGGTATTTTTTGCAAAATGTTCAGGAGATTCCCGGGATGAACATAGGCTATAAGAGAGTTGTGATACTCAACTCCTACACCCTTAAAACGTGAAGAACGTCCCTTTTTTACGCTTAAATGGCTTATGTTGCCTAAACCATAACAAATGTACAAAATTAATGTACACAGATTGAATATGTAAAAAAATTCTACAAGAAGTCCGCGTGAGCATATGTTTATCGTTTACAGATAATTCACATCAGCCATTTTTGTCTTTCATTGATGCCAAGAATATCGGGATAAGTAGATTCCCGGGAAAACGTTCGCTGCCATACCATTTATCCGATTGTCATGGGGATTTTTGCAAAATGTTCAAGATTTTCCGGGGAACGTTATAGGCTATAAGAGAGTTTTACTGCTCAGGTCCTTCACCCCTAAAAATCACCCTTTGTAGTGAAAAATGTAAAAAAAAAAGTTGTTTTGTACGCTTAAATGGCTTACTCTGCCTAAACCATAATAAATAAACCAAATCAATGTACACATAATTTAATATCTCAAAAAACTCTACAAAAAAGTCTGAGACAGCATATGTTAACTTTTACGGATAACTCACAATAACCATCTTTGTCTTTCATTGATGCCAATAAGATAGGAATAAGTACGAGTAGATTCCCGGGAAAGCATATCAGCACACAGCGGGTATTCTTTTACGGATTCTTTTAACGAATTTAATCGTTCAGCTCATTTATATCAATTACATCGGACTAGGTAGATTTCCGGCCAACGCCGGGTAAACAGCAACGGGATATCTAAAATTAATTATGATATAAATTGATATTTTTTTCCTTATACTTATTCATGTCCACCGCTGTGGTCTCGAGATAGCGTGCTGCCTTCTCACGCAGCGGACCCGGGTTCGATCCTCGGTCGGGGCAGTTTTTCTGGGTGAGTTTTTTATCGGGGTTTTTCCTCACCTGTAAGACAAATGTCAGAAAAACTTTAAGGCCCAAACGGTCCCCGAAATCATAAGGCCATCACCATCATCATCATCCTTATCATTATCATCATCATCCTTCACCGGTGTGGAAAGCAACGGAAAGCTACCACACCTACAATTTCCTAGTAAAGTTGCAAGCATAGCAGTGTAAATGCTATGATTGCAGTGAAGGACCTGCCTTCGGGCAGAATTACTATGGATGGATACTTATTCATCTAAAGGTAAACATACGTTATGATTTATTTAGGCGTAGTAGCGTACGCCGGGCATTAGCTAGTTATTAATAATAATGCTGATATAATTAATGACCTGAGGGATTTTCTTCCATTAGCCAATACAAACTTACAAAATACAAATTATAATTATATTTCAATACAAGTAATATCTAATGATAGGACATGAAAAATTAGAATGTAATTACTTGTAACATACGTACTAAATCTGCGAGTAGTATCCTTACATTAGAAAATGTACCTAATGATGACATCGCGCAGCATAATTATCATAAGTAATGCCACGAGTGATTTCCAATTTATCTAGAGAATTTTGGAAATGAAGAGTGGCATTTGTTAGGACTATTTAACGAATAAAATTAAGCTGTTTACTCACAAATCATTATTTAACTATAGTTATTTTAAAATATCTATATTTAATGTAAACGGCGATGTTTGAAAACAAATGAGAAACGATAGGTACGCTTCATCTGCTTCTTTTGTTTATCACTGCAACCAGATCATACTATTTATTGCCAAAGGAACGCAATATTGTAAGAATGCTCTCTAGTGGAGAAAAAATGAAACACATCAAACTATTAATTCATTTCTGATGTCGTATGATGTAAATATGACAATTATATTTTTCTGGATTGTTACCTGGGAAAAAATGCATTTAAGAAAGTGCAAACAGTGGTTTCTTTTTTTGGTGGTATAATCAATTGCTACAAATGTTTTTATATTAACTCCCGCATGCGGCATGTGTTGACATTCATGCACTATATATATATACAATCTGGTAGCCGTATTTCTCACAGGCTCAGTCACTGCAAAATAATGGTCAGACCTGTTCAGAATATTAAAAAGGAAGAGCCTTCTTTAATATGGTAATTATAACACTGATAAATATTTCGTGAAACACGACTCTGATTGGTTGTAAAACAGAAATAATTGAAACGTGATTGGCCATTGAGTCCCATTTGGGGCATGAGTTAAATAGTCTATGAGTTCAAACTGAATAGCGCTTCTTATTAATTTTGTGAGCTTATTACGAAAATATACTTAGCTTTGCCCATCACATCAGAGTAGTCTACAATTCACAATTTAATTTTTACTGAAGGGATTAGATAAGATTAAGGACTAGCGTGTATTATCTTCCTTTAAAAGAAATTTTAATCTCTTTCTTTATTGGTGTCTCAGCGAATGAATTCATGATTTCTGATTTTTCCCCATATCCAATAATATTTATTTCATTCCTTTTAATTTTAGTTTACCTTCTATAAATATATACTTATAATTATATATTATGTTATTACGAAACTTTTTTCTCTATGTAAATCTTTCACTGGTTGAGTCGAAGAGAATGCCTTATGGGTTCAACTCTGCTACTTTAGATAATAATAATATCATCATCATCATCTTGAACATTTTAGTAGGATCTGGCGCCTGTAGTTTACTCAAGGTGATCTTGGTGAATCCATCTACAGTACCCAGGTGCCTTCCCAAATCTCTCTTTCCCTGTGGTTCATATTGTAGAGATAGTTTTAGTAATTTTACCATTTCCATCTTCAAAAGATGTTTCCAATTTTGTTGATATTTTGTTATATCATCTAATATAATTAATATAAAATTATAGAATATTCACCTGAAAGGTCCGTCTCCTCAACTTAATTATCATTTAACTGTAGCGCTTTCGGGACTTGTCCCATCATCGGCAGGATTCAAAACTGGTGTTTCACTGAAGATCTGGTAGAGGGGGTTGCATGTATTGGGTTCGTTTTCGTTTATCAGGCTGTCGTTGTGAGCTGCTTTCATGATTTCCATCTCTTCGAGTACGTTTATCTTCGCTGGATTATTTTCTCTGTGCATCACTGTTAGGGTGTTTTCAATATTTAACATGCGATGTCCTTCATGGATAACGTGTTTTGCATAGCTTGATTTACCTTCTGCGTGAACGAAGTCTCGAAAATGTTCTTTGAATCTGATGTTAAAACTCCTGTTTGTCCTTCCTATATAAAATTTGTTGCAGTCCTTACATGTCAGTTTATAAACTCCTTTGCTGTTTAAAATGTTATTTTCTACGAGACTTAACTGTTCTTATTATATCTGGCTTTCTATAAAGACCATGTAGTTCATTGTTATGTAGCCTTCTCCATTCACCTGTCTGTTCATCTCTCTTTGGTCCAAAAATTTTCCTAAGTACTTTATTCTCAAATACTTGTAATCTCCTTTCCTCCCTTAAAGTAAGAGTCCATGTTTCGCGCCCATATAGTATAACTGGTAGAATAACAGTTTTATGTATTTTCAGTTTAACGTTTTTTGAAAGGAGTTGGGACATCAAGAGTCTCTGCAATGCATAATAGCACGCATTTCCAGAATTAACCCTATGTTTAATTTCTTTGTGCATCTCATTCCTATTTGTGATAATTGTTCCTAGGTATTTGAATTCAGTCACTCTGACACTTAACTATTCTAATTATATCTGGTTTCCTATAAAGATCATATAGTTCACTGTTAGGTAGTCTTCTCCATTCGCCTATTTGTTCATCTCTAGTTGGTCCAAAATTTTTCCTAAAACCTTTATTCTCAAATACTCGTAAACTTTTCTCCTCCCTTGAAGTAAGAGTCCGTGTTTCTCATCCTTATAATATAACTGGAAGAATAACAGTTTTATATATTTTGAGTTTAACCTTTTTTTAGAGAATTTAGGACTGCAAGGGTCTCTGTAATGCATAATAGCATGCATTTCCAGAATTGAGCCTAATTTTAGTTTCTTTGTGCATCTCGTTCCTATAATAATAATAATAATAATAATAATAATAATAATAATAATAATAATAATAATAATAATAATAATTATTATTATCATTATTATTATAATTATTGTTATTATTGTTATTTTCATTTTTATTGTTATTATTATTACTACTGTTATTATTATTATTACTATTATTATTAGTAGTATTATTATTATTTTATTATTGTTATTTTGCATGGATTTGTTTTTAAAATGTGTATAAAATAAAGCTATTATTATTATTATTATTATTATTATTATTATTATTATATATTTAATAATATCAAAGGAAATACGTACTTATGTTCACTGAGTTATTTTTCACTAATATATTCCCTCAGTGAGTTTGTTCTTTCATTGCACACGCTGAAGTGTTATCGTGAACACGTTTTGTCACTAGCTTGCATTTGCATATATATAGTCCGGTATTGGTTTGTGGAAATTGGTTCTCCTATAATAGTTTGTGTTGGAAGCCATGTACTGAAAGTATTGTTATGACACTGCGGAGCTTGATGGCTGGACCGCTCCAGCTTCTGTTGGTCATGGTGTCGGCTGACTATATCTATGCTCTCTTTTCTTCTCTGCTCTTTCGTAATTTTGTTTCTGCGTTCTTAGCTGGAGTTGAAGTTTGGTGCATAAGTTTTCTAGCATGAAGGTCACAGGAGCAATATCGTATGCCAATCTTGAAGGGGTGTACTTTGATAACTCCTTTGCCGCTTTGAGGAATCTTGTTTTTATATTTACAATTGTGCCCATGTCACTAACTGACCTTCGCCCATGTCAGTACTGAAAATATTTTCAGCAGAATTTATTTAGATGGTGGAATTGGGAAGTACTCGAATATCCACTAAATTCGCCGGAAATGAGCTCATGAGACAATGGCATATTCAAAAAAGAACAAAGGACTTTTACAATGCATTAGATTTCAATCAAGAGAATACATCCAGACAGCTCTAGATCGATCAGATAAGAGAGATATCTAGAAATGATACTGCAGATGGAGTGCGGCATCTTCTAAGGATTTGTCAACGTATAGTCGACTTGGCAAGTTCTAAAACTAAATTCAATGGCGCGACAGGACCAGAAGGCTCATTGGCCTACCAGCCGGCTACTGGCCTCACAACTATATGTGTTAATCACAGAGGTAGACGATGAACCTGCCAGTGTAAGAGTGATATGTGGTCAGCATTTCGGGTCCGCCAGGCCTTATAGCAGGTTAAGCCGCTACTTATTGTAACTACCCAAATTTCTCACGATGCTTGATGGGCAACGTCCCATGCTGGCTGAAATTTCATGAGACATTTTTCACCCATGGAGACCCGAACCAGCCAAGTCCCGTAGCTCTGCGTCAAGGCATCTTGCATTGACCACTCAGCTATGGCGCGGGACATAAATTAAGTTCGTAATGTCAAAAATAATCATAAGTAGTAGTAGTAGTAGTAGGACTTTATTAGACAAAAAAGTAAGATATTTACAATATTATTTACAAATATGGGTCGCACGGGCAGTAAGCCGTACGTGCTGTGGACAGTCCGTTTACAATAAAGGAGGAGATAGGGCACTAGGGTGAAGAAAAATAAAGAAACAAAAAAAAAGCCAGAAAATTACAATTACATAAAGAAAACACAATAATAGTACAATAAAAGGATGAACGCAATAGCATTTATACACTAACAAAAACAGTAACAGGACAATGGAGAGAAAGCAAACACAATAATATTACAATTAAATAATAACACAACAGCAGTATACACAAATTAATGTATATATAATTGTTAAGAATTAATGGTATTGCATTTTGATAACATATATTTATTCATGAATGAGTGTTGTCCTTATTTTCCGCGTTTTGTCCAGAAATTTACCGAGGTTTATCCAATTTTCTGGATTTACCAATAACTCGTAGCATGCCAATCTTTCCCGATTTGAATTTAGAAATCTTTCCGGTAATAACTGACGTCTCCAATATTCTAAATCATTACATTTTCCTAATATATGTATGTCATCTTCAAAGTTCCCGCACATTGGACATATTCGCATATTGTGATCGTCTAAGTAATGCCACGAGTGATTTCCAATTTATCTAGAGAATTTGGAAATCAAGATTGGCATTAATTAGGACTATTTAACGAATAAAATTAAGCTGTTACTCACAAATCACTGTTTAACTATATTTATTTTAAAATATTTATATATTTAATGTAAACGGCGATGTTTGAAAACAAATCAGAAATGTGAGGTTATGTTCATTCACTGCACGTTGATCATATTATTTATTGCCAAATAAGATCGCAATATTGTAAGAGTGCACCCAAGTGGAGAAAATAATGACACATATCAAACTATATAGCATAATCAACATTACGGGTTATTCATTTATTTTTTTAGTAAACAACTCAGTAAAATCAAGGAATATTTTCATTATTTGCTATATTCAATGTATTTGTTGGAGAAAAATAATGATTTGACCTGTTCAGAACATTAAAAAAGGAGGAGCTTTCTTTATCACAAAAGCAGGTGCTGATAAAGAGAAATCGATAAAGAGCGAGGTGAAACACGACTGTGATTGGTTGTAAATAAAAAATCATTGTAACGTGATTGGTCATTGACTCCCATTTGGGGCATGAGTTAAATAGTCTAAATAATTTTTTTGTGATGATGTTATAGCAGTGTTGCCATTTCTAATCGAATGTCATAGTATTAGATAGCATTTATTTTACGTGCTGTATTATGGGAGTTTATTATAAGGTGATATTAGGTTCTGGGGACTTGTAGATAAGCGTGTTTGCATATAAATGGGTAAGTCTCGTTTAGTGTGTTTGTCTCGCTAAGTAGAGACATGGTTGCTTTTGTGTCAGTAGGCGTAAGTTTGCGCGCGATCAAACTCAGCCTAGCGACGGGCCCTGCCGTTTCTATTGATCCTAGTTTAATTAAAGGGAGATTAAGAGATCCACCCCCTCTTCTCTCGTTTCTGCTTTTCCATGTCGTTTCAGACGCACACGTAGACACTGTATTGCATCCAACACTTTCTTCCTTACAATGGGGGTATTCAAGTATTTCTTTTCAGCGGACAACCACTCATTCTTAATTCTATTGAAGCTATAACTGTTTCGGCAACTTTACATACACTTGTAATATTTAATGTATATTATTCCCTGTGGTCCGATCAGGGTCGATGGATTTTTTAGGATGGAAAGTCCAAGGAGTTTGGAGTGGATTCCAAATCGGAGGAAGAGAAGAGGCAGACCTAAGAAGACATGGATAGAGAGAATTACAAATTATATGAAGGACAGGAGACTGCAGGATGGTGATTGGAAAGATAGAGATGAATGGAGGAAGAGTATCAAAACTTAATATTGAGCACAGGAGGATGTTATATACATTTAAAACCTGTTTAATAATAACAATAATAATAAAATACAGAAGCAAGACCTCCGGGAGGGACTTTAAGTCCGAATCAGAAGATTTTCAGGCTTCGTAAAAGAATTTTATTCCTGAACAAAGAGGCCTCTAAGCAAAATTTACTGATCTTCGTTTTCATAAGGACCTTGTTGACACTGTCATTTTGCATGACCTTTGGCATATTCAATCTTTATACACTCCGTTGTTCCTGTTTCGAAAACATATTGACAACACCAGATTAGACCGCCTGCGCCAGCTAACACGAGGCTCTGTTCCTCTCGCCAGTGCTGCTCTTCATGCACGTGATTTTGGAAGGGAAAGCCCATATGTCATGAGGTAAGGTAGGTATGTAACTGACATGTGCTATCAGCGACATTATTACTTTCCGTAGAATGGCGTCTCTACAGAAGTGTTGCCACTATTATAAAGATGTAACCATCGAATTTAGAATAAATTGACGCCTAATAATATTTTGATTATTCATTTCAAGTAACTAGCTCAGTGACACTATACAACCCAGAGGTTCATGACTACACGGATATAAGCTCTCCTTACACCCTATCCTGAGCTAACGTCTAATCATTTCCTGTACAGCTTACCACCTCCAAAGCATGGTTAATATTATAATCCAATAATAGTCTTGGCATAACCAATTGGGTGCTTTTCCTCTGGCTTTACTACAAGAAGTTTCGATGTCCCACTTTCGTTCTCCATTCGTGTCCATTGCAGTCTGCTAAACATAACTGTTCATATTACATCCGATTTTTCTTGAAGATCATGTATCTTACTATTATTTTTTTCCATTCACCCGCCTGTTCGTCTGATCTCAGTGAGAAATACTTCATTCGAACAATTAAGTTAAATGGCAATTTAATAAATTATCAAAACGCAAAACACGAAATAAAATATTAAAAACTGATTCGTGGTGACAAAATGGACGAAGTATTATAAAATACTACAAAATATGTGGACGAAAAAAAAACCGACAATTTTTCCTATAACCATCAGACAACTTACCTGAAAGTATTAATTTCCGTATCACTTCCGTAATTAACCGATGTTACAGCAAAACCCCAATGCAATAGCTTATTGCATAGAAATACGCCCATTGCGTGTTATTATTCTAGTTTCGCTACTTACCGTAAAACTCGGTTATTAAAAAGAGTGAAATTAATGCTTGGTCTGGGAAGTTGGCCTAAATATTGTAATGGTAGATCGTCATCGCGTAAAACTGGAGATCTTAGATTCAAATCCCAGTTCAGGCGTCTCAAGTTATTCTGGTACTGTTCCGCCTTCTAGTAGCATGTGACAAAGGAACGGGTACCTTGGCAACGCAACCTGCTCGTTACATTACATATTTGTTCCTCTTTGTCAAAATTCTCTCCCAAGGATGTCTGTGAGCTTCAATGAAGTGTTTGATATAGTATTATGAAGGTTATTTCTGGAATCCAAGAATACCGTACCTTACAATATATACCGAATTCCATGTCTATTTGGTCATTCGATATCTATAAATAAATACAATATGCCTTCATATGATAGAATTCACTTTCATAATGTCATCAGTAGGGCAAGGCATTTAATGACCTATAAATTGGTAAAAAATGCAAAATAAAAAATGCATTTATGACCTAAAAATGCAAAAAAATGACCAATAAAATAAAAAAAAATGACGAATAAAAAAGTTAAGAATTACCAATAAAGGTACTATTTATTAGATTTAGTACTCACTTGATTACTGAATTACATAAAATTTAACTTAACATTAACATATTAAAATAAAAGTATTTTAAAATACATGTTACAGTACCTTTTATTGCAGAAAATCCATTTCAATTACACAGTGCACTTTTACAACAATTTTGAATTGCAGTTAACAATCAGAATAAGGGTAGAAGCTAGCATAAGCTCTAATTCCTAGAAGTGGGCAAGTTCGTTATGCACATACCTTGAAAAATAGTGGTAGTAGTTACCAAAACAACTACGTAATTCCAAGAAATTGTATTGACAAGGAAAAATACGGAATTATAATAAAAATCTTAAATCAAATACAAATAATGTCACAGCTTTCCGGAAAAGTGTAAACAATGCTCAAAATGATCTACAAATTGCCAAAAAATGACCTATCCATAAAAAAGTTAAGAAAATGCAAAAAATGTCCTAACAAATTGCTTTTATTTAATCCGTTTTTTATGTCGTACATTTTCATATATAAAAGCAATGTTTCAACCTTCATAAGAAAAAGATGCAAAATCATTAATTGCCTTGCCCTAGTCATCAAATAATATGAAGTCATTGATTGTGTCATTGTCACGTAGAGCAAGGGATCAAATAGAGTAAGATGAGTGAATTTTATATTGTCAATATTTATGTTGACTAATTATATCAGATATGTTTAATACTCCTGAATACTTAAATCAATATGGAATTATATTTTGTATTAAAATTGACTTATATTTATTGGAGAATACCATTTATAAAAGGAATGGAGTAATGTCAGATTAAAAAAAAAAAAAAAAAGATCTACTGCATTAGAAAGAAGAATTAAAATATATAAAAATTACGAAGGTTTAGAGAAGATGATAAGGAAACTGAAGAGGGATTTCGGCGGTTGTTTGGAGAATACCTACCTCCTTTTATTTCAATAGCATGTACTGAGTATTGTTGTGGAAAAAAAATAAAATTTCGATCGCTGGAGAGATTATTAAATTTTCGTTTCAGATGAACTTGTACTCCTAATAGTCCAATATTGCCAGTTAATGAATTCGACTGTACTTTTTTTTAATTTATTGCTATATGTCGAGTACGGTTCCGAAAAAAAGTTGGGTAGTTACAATAAGTGGCGGCTCTAGTTTCAGAAAACCACCTCTAGAGGCTGGAATATCCTATATTGCTGACTACTTGTCACCCATTTATTTACATGATGATGATCCGCTTCTGTAAAGTTGATGTGAGGCGAACAGTCTGATATTAGGTCAGAGGTCGTTCTAGGCATGTCGCGCAATAGTTTGGAATAATTCATGAGTCCTTTTTGTATAAGATTGAAGGAATAAGAATTAAGTGAATACAAAAGCATGAATGAAAAGGTAAAGATAGCATTTAAGACGAAACGTAACTGGTCATAATGAATCTTATTTAAAATCCATTGAAGTTGGAGTTATACAGGGTGTTTCAGAATAAGTATTACAGACGTCTAGGGGTTTAGAGGAGACTTAGTAGATACATTTTTGAAAAGGAATCCATGTCCGGAAACGTGTCATTTCGATGTAAAATAAGTCTGAAGATCGAAACATAATGGGTTGATGTCGTGTGTCTTGTTTTACAGAATATGTATTACAGATGCTATTGTTCGTTGCACAAAGTGTACCTGCTACGCATGTTTTCATACACACGTCCCACAAGACCTTGTGTGTGGTCAATAATTTCTGCTGCCGCCAGAATTCGTGCAAGAAGATCTTCATCCGACTCGATAGGTGTAGTACAACCCCTAGAAGTATGTAATGCATATACTGAAACACAAGACACACAATATCAGCCCATTGTGTTTCGATTTTAAAACGTTTTTGTATCGAAATGTTTCTTTTTCGGGCATGGATTCCTTATCAAAACTTTATCTACTAAGTTCCCTCTACAACCCTAATTGAAAAAAAAATTCAAGGGACAAGTCCTCCGGCAGGATCTTTAAGCCGTGGGTCCCGAGTCTGAAGATTTTGAGGCTCGTAAGATAACCGGAAGCCTTGATAAACAGACCTCCGTTCAAAATTTACCAACCGTTATCCATCCAAGTAATGCCTTATTTGCCCACTAGGTGTCTCAGTGAGTCGATATGCCGACCCAATATCACTCGCTGACATGCATGGGTAAATAAGCGTAACAAAAATAGCTTGGTTAAAATAATCCCACCAGGAAACACCCTAATCCATACATAGAAAGACCGGAGTATATAGAAAGAAATACAAGGACTGTGTGTTTGTTCATTGGTTGCCCAATATTATAAACGACTCTTCTATTAACTGGGAGGTGCCAAATTTTACCGTTTCTATTACTGAATCAAAATATGATTTAATCTTAGGTAACTTTACTAGTCGGCAAATTATTTGTATATTTGACAAGACGGTAGAGGTTAATTTATTTATAATTTATTAGCTAAACCCGGCCATCCTTCGCCGTGGCTCAATCCAATATGAAATTAATGGGACAGTAAATGAAAGTATTTATCAAACACAGAATCACCGAGAAAACACTTAATTCAGTAACTTGACTTGCATTGCTGTGGATTGAAATGAAATGATGCAAATATAATTTTTTCACAGAAAATATATTTTTTTATTGTAAAGTTTGTAGATTGATTACATTTTTGTTTGTGCATTTTCTGCATAATCATAAAGATCAGATGGTTTACCGACTCTGGAGCATGCGACATATAATTGTCCATGAGGAGATTCAATCGTCTTCTAAATTGAAAACGCACACTTGCAAATATTGCACTTACGTTTTATTGATAATCATATCGAACGTATGGCGTGGAATTTTAAGATGTTTGTAACCGAACATAACCATATTCGTATGCAACGCTGTGTCAAAATTTAATTTTACTATAAGAACAGGAGCGTATTCGAAAGCATTGTGTCAAAATTTCAAGTCGGGCCGACTAGTCATCGAGTTTTGCGAGCATAAACACACGCAGTCTGAAATTTTATAGTCTACTAGCTAATACCCGGCGTGCGCTGCTACGCCTAAATAAATGAAACTTAATGTCCTTTTATGTTTAGTTGAATAAGTAAAAGGAAACATAATTATAAATTAATATATTTTAGATACCTCGTGCTGATTACCTGGCATTACCCCGGAATTTACTTATCCCAATCTTCTAGACATAAATGAGCTGAAATACGTAAATTAATGTGTTTTATGTTTAATTAAGTAATAGGAAACATTTATATCGTAATTATTTTTAGATACCCTGTGATGTTTACCCGGCGTTGTCCGGGAATCTACTCATCCCGATCTTCTTGGCATAAATCAGGTGAAAGACAAAAATTAATGTACTTCTTGAATAAGTAAAATGGAAAATAAGTATAGGCTAAATGTATATCGTAATTATTTTAAGATTCCCCGTGCTGATTACCCGGTGTTGCCCGGGAATCTACTTATCTCGATCTTCTTGGCAAAATTGAGCTAAAAGCAAAATTCGTTATTGTGAGTTATCCGTAAAAGAATCCCTACATATGCTGCTATGCTTGCACAGAAATCTGCAATGGCTTCAATGAAATACAAAAATGGTTATTGAGAGTTATCCGTAAGAGATAAACATATGCTGTCGCGGACTTTTTTTGTACAGCTTTTTGAGATATTCAATTCTATGTACATTCATTTTGTATATTTGTTATTTTTTAGGCAGCGTAAGCCATTTAAGTGTCCAAAGAGCTACTTTTTTGACATTTTCTGCTACAAAGGGCGATTTTAAGGATGTAGGAAATGAGTATCACAACTCTCTTATAGTCTATGTTCATTCCGGGAATCTCCTGAACATTTTGCAAAAAGCCCCTTTCACAATCGGATCAACGATATGGCCGCGCATAAAGTACGAAGAAACAAACAAACAAACATTCATTTTTATATATTAGATATAAAACTAGCAAATACCCGGCGTGCACTGCTACGCCCAAATATATTAAATGTGATTTGAAGTATAATTGAAACAACAAAAAATATTATAAATTTGTATCGTAATTATTTTTAGATACCCCGTGCTGATTAAGGCTTTGCACGGTAATCTACTTTTCCCGATCTTCTTGGCACAAATGAGCTTAATGACAAAAATGGTTATTATGAGTTATCCGTAAAAGAAACTCGCCGTGCTCTACTGCGCTTGCCCGGGAATCTAGTCATCACGATCTTCTTGGCATCAATGACCTGAAAAAGAAAAATGGTTGTTGTGAATTATCCGTAAAGATAGTCATATAGTCACGGACTTCTTTTGTAGATTTTTTTTTAGATATTCAATTCTGTGTACATTAATTTGGTGTATTTGTAATGGTTTAGGCAGCATGAACCATTTAAGCATCCAAAAAGCTACTTAAAAAATCCTATAACCCGATCGAAGCGACACCTATCGGGTCCAATTGTGTATCTAAACCATCCAAGGACCCACTTAAACACCAAAAGAAAATCAAAATCAGTCCAGTCGTTTAGGAGGAATTCAGTGACATACACAAGTACAGAAGAATTATATACATAGATTATATACGACTCGACAGTATCGAAAAATAACTCTTACCCTTTAGGGGTAACCTGATATTAATTTTCTTTAGTTATAATGTTGCTTGATAGCCAAGAAAATTCTGAGTTATAGCCTCTTCATGATGATTATCCCGAGGTTGTCTACCGAGATGGTCGATATATGACGAGCATTCACTGACAGCGAACAAGTACGTTATTGAATTCCTTTAGCATAACACGCAATACCGGATTCGGTTCAGATTAGATATGTTCTGAGATTTGCCAGCTGTACAATTGGTTAATTAACTATAAGAAGATAACTGGATTGGCTAATCTATTTTAATCGATGCCACCTCCTGGTTTTTATAAACCTACCCTCAGACACGGACTCTAAGTGATTTCGGTTGGCGTGCACCAGCAGAGTCACACATTTACCAATATTTCCTACGAATTTAAATTTCAGTAAGTCTACAATCTTCGCTAAAACTAATAAATCAGTAACCCTCTTACTAGAGCATAAACCAAGGACTTTCCTAGTGGGAATTCAGGTATCATATTTTACTCAGATATGACATATAGGTATTGAAAAAATAGATTTACAGTGTTTATGCCTTCGAGTTGGCTTAAGCTAATGTACTTATTTACGAGAATGTTGTATTAACAATTTTCCCGTGTCGCAAATAGCCTAATAATACAATCTCAGGGTTTTTTTAGAGATAGGCCTCTATAATATTTATTCTTAATCACTACAATACAATCTATGTGAACATATTAATACCATATCATTACACTCCTTATTTTTATTGTTAATATGAATGCCGATAGCGTATGTTTATATTATTAACTATAGCTATATCGATTAAATAAAAACCTTAAAGGCGCATGCTATATTTACTATGTTCCCGGCCAACACCACCAGCTGCCGGTCAAGGACACGTCAATGTCACTATTTCCTCCGTTCACATTACATCACTCATTCACTCCCTATTCTGATTCGCTATCTTCACTCACAACCACCGGGAAAAATTCTTATTGTCAAGGACTCTGAGCATGCGCAGATAGAGATTTTTATTTAATCAGTCTAGCTATAGATTATTTCTAATTAAGATTTGTATATTTTTTATTTAACAAAAAACACTTTACAACCGTTGTTTCTCTGAGAGGCATTTTACGAGGTGTTTACAGATATATTAACATGATTTTAATTACAGTGAAATTAAATGAAAATGCGGAAGTTGAAGTCTATTAATCTTGGAGAGTGTGGAAGATGTTTTTGAGGAAGTCTTGTAGTCCGTAATTGTTTATGAGTTGTTTCAGTATGATTAAACAGGGATGTTGAGTTTATAACTTCTGATTTGTAGTTTGAAAACAATGTGCACTCATAGGACAAAGAGTCATTTGTGATAGTCTTTCAGGGCAATTACATAGTGGAGAAGTTGATTAGTTCATTTTGTAGAAGTAAGAACGGAAGCATCCATGGTTTGTCAGGAATTGGGTGAGGATATATTGGGCCAGAGGGATAAGAGTGTGAGTCTATGTGATATGTTTGGAATGAATAGTTTGGTGCGAGAGGCGTTTGTGGAGTTGCAGGTTGAATTCCAAATTTAGGTGTAAAATTCTGTCGGTAGTTGCTTGCCTCGAGTCAAAGGAATTGTTTGTAACCAATGATTGTCCTGGAACAAGCGACCATTTTTGCTAAGTAGTCGGCTCTTTCGTTTCCTTGGTGTCCTCTGAATGGTAAATCCGAGTCATGAATATATGTGTGCTTGAGTTGACGCCTCACTAGTTAAAAAATATATAATAAGTTATAATAATTTTTCTGTACGTGTATTTGTCCCTGAACTCCTTCTAAACGACTGCATCGACTTTGATGATTTTTTTTGTATGTGTGTGATTGGGTCCGTCGATGGTTTAGATTAACACTTGGACCCTCTAAAACCATTAGGTGTAGGAGTTCACCTGAAGTGAAAATTTAAAAATTGTTCTAGCGATCACAATTTTCGATGTTTCACAATGAAACTCGGTATATCGCATTAAAATAAACAGAGATAGGTATTATTAAAAAATGAGCGATATCTGACAATTAGAAGTGGAGGTTTACTTTGAAATCCGAAATTAAAAATACCTAAAAGACTGGACGGATTTTGATGAAAATGTTTGTGTGTGTTTGAGTGGGTCCTTGGATGGTTTAGATTCACGATTGGACTCGGTAGGTGGTATTGCGATCGGGTTATAGGACTTTTTTATGTCAAATGTGAAGTCATCTCCATTATCGACATATTCCACGCGACAACAGTGGGACGTCAACATGCACGTTTCTTGAGCCACAACAGATGGAAGTGAGGAGTTTCCTTGCGAACGTATTTAATAATGTGTAATACGTCTTAATTAGTGAATTTTATGGCAAAAAAGTAACATATTTTTATCGTACGGCCATGTCACAAGAATTGAACGATCGGGCAGGATAACATCTGTCGGGTACGCTAGTATATATATATATAACTTAAAAAATCATATTATTAACTATCCAACGCTGTTGTCTCGAGGCAGTGTGCAACCTTGACAAGCAGCGGCATCGAGTTCAAGTCCTTATTTTCTGGGTTTTCCCTTACTTATAAGATGAATGTCAAGAAACTTTAAGGCCCAAACGGGCCCCGAACATCAAATAGCCATAATAATAATAATAATAATTAATAATAATAATAATTCTTATTCGCCTTATATTATGTTCAGGAGTAAGAACCCTCCTAGAGCACCACTAGCATTATCATCTCCTATCATATTATCGGGACTGCGTAACTCCGCCTTCCAGGTACCCCAACCTCATAAGTAGGTTACAATTACACCAATGCCAGGAGAGAATACCAGACATTTCGAAATGACAACTTAGGTCATTGAATAAATATATATTATTAACATACGAAAGCCCACCGCTGTGGTCTCGAGGTAGCGTGATGCATTGTCACGCAGCGGGCCCGGGTTCGGTTCCCGGTCGGGACAGGCTCCTGGGTGAGGTTTTTCGGGGTTTTTCCTCACCTGTAAGACAAATGTGAGGAAGCTTATGCCCCAACGTTTCCCGAAAATCATCCGGCCATCATCCTTATCATTATCAACATCCTCCTTCACCGGTGTGGAAAGTAACGGGAAGCTACCACACCTATAATTCCCTAGTAAAGCTACAATGCGTAGCATGAAAATGCTATGTTTGCAGTGAAAGACCTGCCCTCGGGCAGAATTACTATGGATGGATGGAACGTACGAAGCGTACAATTGAAACTGCACAAATAATTAAATTCTATTGTTAATTTGAATCTTCATGGAAAATTTTAATGGAGTTCACATACGCAATTCTAAGAGAGATGTGATATAATAGCACACAGATTTTAATTAAAGTTTTCTCATGTAAATGTAATAAAATATCTTATGGAATTTTCCATCTAACCATTTAACTAGTCTTAAGTTAATACATTCTGCTTTATAATTATAATAGATTTAATTGAGGTC
This sequence comes from Diploptera punctata, assembly GCA_030220185.1. Taxonomy (NCBI): domain Eukaryota; kingdom Metazoa; phylum Arthropoda; class Insecta; order Blattodea; family Blaberidae; genus Diploptera; species Diploptera punctata. The sequence goes on along the minus strand of JASPKZ010009373.1, from coordinate 107,839 downwards.
TAGTAGTAACGTCGTTGCCTCAGATACAGCAGACGCGGGATTGAACTCCGGTCAGGACAACTTTCTTAGATGAAGTGTTTATTTTTCTCTCGAGGTTTTCACTTATCTGTAAGACAAAGCGAGAGATTAAAACCAGAGAGTTCAATGTAACTCCGATTCCGATTGAGGGTCTTTCCACTTTTCAGCGGTTGCCCTTTTACCAGCCGGCAGCTCGCCCTTCACATCCACATGTGTCAATCACAGAGGTAGATGATCAACAGCCAGTTTAGGGGTGACATGTGGTTAGCATGTCGAGTCCCCCAGCCGTTATAGCCGGTCCCTCAGCCGTTATAGCCGGTTCCTCAACCTGGAGCCGCTACTTATTGTAGCTACCCAATTGCCTCACGATGCTGGGTGGGCACCGGTCCCATACTGGCCGAAATTCCATGAGAAAATTTCTTCCCCCATGGAGACTCGAACCAGCGCCAGTCCCGTAGGCTTCCTACCTTAACCGCTCGGCTACGGCGCGGGACTCAATGTAACTAAGTAACTAAATCACTTGCTGTAAGGAACCTGTAGGTTCATGACCGCAAGGACATATGCTCTCCATACATCCTATCTTGAGCTAATGTTTGCCAATCATCCGCAGTATAATCTACATCCCTCAAATCATTGTTAATATTATTCTCACACCTCATTTTTTTCTATAAACTTTTTTTTTCTCTGTGTATTTCCTATAAGAAGCTTCCGTGTCCTTCTTTAAGTCACCATTCGTGTCATGTGTCCTGCCCATCGCAGTCTAAGTATTCCTATTATACCTGGTTTCCTATAAAAAAATAAGTACCTTAATGTTATGAAGTCTTCTCCATTCACCTGTCTGTTCATTTCTCTTTGGTCCAAAAATGTTCGTAAGAACTTTATTCTCAATTACTCGTAATCTTATATCCTCCCTTAAAGTAAGAGTCCGTGTTTCGCATCTATATCCATCCATAGTAATTCTGCCCGAAGGCAGGTCCTTCACTGCAATCATAGCATTTTCATGCTATGCTTGCAGCTTTACTAGGGAATTGTGTAGGTGTGGTAGCTTCCCGTTGCTTTCCACACCGGTGAAGGATGATGATGATAATGATAAGGATGATAATGATAAGGATGATGACCATATGATTTCGGGGACCGTTTGGGTCTTAAAGTTTTCCTGACATTTGTCTTACAGGTGAGGAAAAACCCTGATAAAAACCTCACCCAGAAAAACTGCCCCGACCGGGGATCGAACCCGGGCCCGCTGCGTGACAAGGCAGCACGCTACCTCGAGACCACAGCGGTGGACTCGCATCTATATAATAGTATATAAATGGGGGAATAACAGTGTTGTATATTTCCAGTTTAACGTTTTCTTTTAGAAAAATTGGGACAAGAAGAGTCCCTGTCATTCGTTATATCGTACATTTCCAGAATTGAGCCTATGTTTATTTCTTTGTGCATCTCATTCCTATTTGGGTTGTATACACTTTCTGTTTATTTTGTTGTTTTTCATATTGAATAGTTCTTGAGAGTAATTTCCATCCATCCATCCATAGTAATTCTCCCCGATGGCAGGTCTTTCACTGCAGTCATAGCATTTTCATGCTATGCTTTGCAGCTTTACTAGGGAATTGTAGGTGTGGTAGCTTTCCGTTTCTTTCCACACCGGTGAAGGATGATGATGATGATAAGGATGATGGTGATGATGATGGCCATATGATTTCGAGGACCGTTTGGGCCTTAACGTTTTCCTGACATTTGTCTTACATGTGAGGAAAAACTCCGATAAAAACCTCACCCAGAAAAACTGTCCCGACCGGGGATCGAACCCGGGCTCGCTGCGTGACAAGGCATCACGCTGCCTCGACACAGCGGTGGACGAGAGTAATTTAATGTTTATAGTTCATTCATTATTGTATATATATTATCCATGTTAATCTAAACTTTAAATCGTTCTCTTGAAAAGTTAAAAAAAAGCCAGGTAGAACCCAATGATTTTAACATAACATAATTTCCGGAAACGTTAAGGCGAAAATAGTCCCCGAATATTATCTGACCATTACAATCGTCCGATTAATATTCGTCTTGCTTAGTATGAATATAATGAGTGAATAATGTTTATTTTCTTAAATGTTCGTGCTGTCTCAAAGGTTATTCTGGCATTGAGCTGATCACTCAACCAGTGAGGTCCTCCATGTTCTAGTGTGGTCAAAAAATAGATAATCTTGATTTCATTCGTAGAATAAACCAATTAGTAGGATGAGTATGAGTGCAAAACTAATATTTTTTCAAGATTTAATGTTTTAGGTTGTTATCCACTGTTTAAAATCCTCTCCCGAACAAGTCGTGTCCCTTTAAGGTCCGGGTTGCATGGGGCATGTAGAAATACCTACAAAAGCAGATGTTGAATTAAGTTAAATAAAATAAATATGTTATATTAAGAAAGCAAATGTTACTAATCTTGAAATGTAATATTAAATTTGATGATGAACATAAAATCTCATACCACACACACACACACACACACACACATACACACACAACATATATATATATATATATATATATACATATAAGATTGGCATGCTACGAGTTATTGGTAAATCCAGAAAATTGGATAAACCTCGGTAAATTTCTGGACAAAACGCGGAAAATAAGGACAACAGTCATTCATGAATAAATATATGTTATCAAAATGCAATACCATTAATTCTTAACAATTATATATAAATTAATTAGTGTATAATGCTATTGTGTTATTATTTAATTGTAATATTATTGTGTTTTCTTTACATAATTGTAATGTTAATGTTTTTTTAGTGTATAATGCTATTGTATTATTATTTAATTGTAATATTATTGTGTTTTCTTTATGTAATTGAAATGTTATTGATTTTTTGTTGTTTATTTTTCTTTACACTAGTAACAATTATTACTTTATTGTAACGGACTGTCAACAGCACGTACGGCTTACTGCCCGTGCGACCCATATTTGTAAATAATATTGTAAATATCTTACTTTCTAAGGAATGAAATTATACGAGAAGAATTAAATATGTATAAAATTGAAGATAAAATCAGCGAAAATAATAAGAAATGGACAGAACACTTAATGAGATTGAACAACGAAAGAATACCAAAAAGAACCTTCCTGTATAATCCCAGAGCAACAAGAGATGTTGGCCGACCACGCAGAAGATGGACTCCACTTTTAACTTTGCCGGAACAGGCTGCATAGCCTAAACCTTGTAGTAGAAGGAGGAGGAGGATATCTTACTTTTTGTCTAATAAAGTCCTACTATATATATATATATATATATATATATATATATATATATATATATAATACTCATAAATAAATTGAAGTTGCCATAATCATCATGATCATCAATGGCTCGACAGCCCCAATGTGGGCTTTTGCCGCTTTCATAAGCTTATGCCAGACATCCCTGTTCTCGCATACTGTGCTTCTTCTGGTTTCGTGACGATTATATTTTTACGGGATAGGGGTGTCGACCCTATGCCCAACCCCCAGCTATCCTGGAATACCGATATTTTCTGTCAGGGTTGTCTCCCTTAGTTGGCCAGTCCCGAATTTCAAGCGTCGGAAACTTGCTTTTCGCCCTTGCACCACTTAGCGTTATCCAGGAGCCGCGACGAGGACGTGTGTGCATCGGACTTAGTAGGAATTAATAGCATTTCCCGAGTTTTAGTAGAGTACACCCGCCAACAAGATGTATACCCTCGAGACCATATACTATCTCTTTGGCTCTCGAAGTTGCCAAACACAAATTAATTACTAGCTCTCTTATCAAAATCTTCTCGAGCTGGCTACTAAACTAACACTGACTTTTTCGATCTCCAACTCTCTTAATATTACCCATGCCTTAGTATTAATAATTATTTATTGAATATCTTTAATAACATAGATATTAGTTTCCCAATACAAATAGGGAGTAAAAGGAGTCGTGAAATTTTGCTGGGCACGCCGTAGCGTAGTGGTTAAGGCACTGAGCTACAAGCCGGAGAGTCGAGGGTTCAAGTCCCGTTGGGGTTGGGATTTTTAAATTGACCCAAACCCTCTGGCGGCACTATGGCCCTGGGGTCGACTCAGTCTCTAACGGAAATGAGTACCAGACGCCTGTTTTGGGGGTAAAGGCGGCCGTCACGCAGGGCTGACAACCCGGCTGACATCAAGTGCCGATTGTCTAGAAAGAGTAGGAGCCTTAACCTCCTACTACCCCAAGGGTCTCCTGAGGCCTGTTGTGGGATCACTTTACTTTTACTGGCTTCAAGTTGTCTTTGCCTGCCGTATATCTACGACACGTGTCAAACGAAATAGGCTACTTCGTTTCTGAAACAATCCATGCTTAGGAATGTTACACCCTTAACCCATTCAATTCAGGTTTAAATTCTCAATGTATTTTCCCAGAAACCGGATTTAAGTTACCGTAAATTATATTGTCTATTTTTAGAAATTCAAAATAAACAAAATATAACGGTACTTGAGATCACAATAAGGGTGAAGGCCAAATCACATTCCTATACTATTCACAAATGTTAAAAAAATTACCCTGCCAAAGGATGTACAAAATATATAACAGCAGAGTTAAGCGAGTGTACCTCATCTTCTGAGTTGAAAGCCATTTAACTGCCGGCGAGTGTACCTCTGTTTTGAGGCGAATGGGTTAAAAATCATTATTCCGAGTGGGTTTGAACCAGTTAACTTCGGAATCAGAGGCGAGAATAATAACCTGTAATCCACGGGACCGATAACATGTATTTCTAATCATTGCAGTTCGAAAACGTTGTTTAAATCATCACATTTCATTCTTCCTTATTCATCGTGTTCATACCTCCAAGATTCACAGCTTCCATTATCCTCTGTCTTTAGTTTTAATTTTCCACTTCTTCTTTCGTAAACCTCCAAGATCCTTCTCACTGTCCATCTTGTCACTGGTCGTCCCCTGTCTTCTTCCCTCCATTATGGCATCTAATATATATGATGTCGGATCTTTTACTTTGCATTCGTACCGAGAAGGTCTTAGATCTATTAGTGAAGACGGAACAGGCAACCAATACCTAAGGGAAGTGAAGAAGAAGAAGAAGGAGAAGAATGTGATTATTCAGACACTTAAGTCTTGTCGACTTGACTAAATTCACAATATTCTCTCATTCTAGTAATTCATCAATTTATTTCGAAGAAAATAATGTTATTTTTGGTCTGCTGTTTTCATTATTCATGTTTTTTCTCCGTAAGTTACCACTGGGCGAACGAAGAGTCTGATAATAATCTAGGTTTTGTTGCTTTATATAACATTTTCCAATTAAACAGACACAAAAATGAGAAGTAGACTCTTTTTTACACGCTTTATATTAGCTTGACCTGTATCTATCTATCTATCTATCTATCTATCTATCTATCTATCTATCTATCTATCTATCTATCTATCTATCTATCTATCTATCTATCTATCTATCTATCTATCTATCTATCTATCTATCTATCTATCTATCTATCTATCTATCTATCTATCTATCTATCTATCTATCTATCTATCTATCTATCTATCTATCTATCTATCTATATATCTATCTATCTATCTATCTATCTAATCTATCTATCTATCTATCTATCTATGTAACTGAATCTTTCAACGCGTTTTTCACCCACTTAAAATAATTGGATCGACTTGAAATTTTGTATACTTGTAAAGGACCCGTGACAATACAATAATTTCATATTTATTTTCTAAAATCCTGGCCAGAATCATCATAAAATCAAAAAAAAAGTGTCTTTGTATTTATTTAACGAAATCTTTGAACACGATTTTCACCACTTAGAAACATTGGATCGACTTGAAACTTTGTATACTTGTAAAGGACCCGTGACACTACAATAATTTCATATTTTATTTCTAAATTCCTGACCAGAATCATCAGAAAATCAAAAAAATGAAAACTGGTATAATAGGTTACGGACTTGACTTTTTAGTCAATCGTAAGAACTCAGCTGGTACAGCGGTGAAAACTGGTAGTATATAATTTCAGTAATCCATAGGTCGCTGGTTCGAATCCAGCTGGGGAGGATTTTTTTTTAGAAGAGTAATACTTTTAGCTCATACTACGATAATATGGAATTTAAAGATATTTACATTCTTATCTTATTCTGTAAAATATTAAAACTAAAAAATAAAAAAATAAATAATAGTTTTAAAAAACTAAAACAGCACGCTTTATTAGAAAACCGAACTCAAAAATGAAAAATAATTTTAATTTCCAACACGCTTGGGATAAATTTAAAGTGGTCAACAAAAAATCATCTCCAACACATATAGAATAAATCTGGAGTTATCAACAAAAAGAAAATAATTTTACCATCAAAAGCGTGGGGTGCTTTTTATGATTTGTACATGTTCTTCTTAGAGACTTTACTTTTACCAATATCTGATTATTATCAAATATATTAATTGATATAGAACACCCCACGCTTTTGATGATAAAATTATTTTCTTTTTGTTGATAATTCTAGTTTTATTCTATATGTGTTGGAGATGATTTTTTGTTGACCACTTTAAATTTATCCCAAGCGTGTTGGAAATTAAAATTATTTTTTATTTTTGAGTTCGGATTTGTAATAAAGCGTGCTGTTTTAGTTTTTTAAAACTATTATTTATTTCCATAATTATTGAAGATTTGATTTTATTATATTTCAAGTACGAGTATCTATGATGACTCGAGGTAGATATATTCAATGAAATTTTTAAAATTATATTTTTTACTATCAGATTTGGTTGTATTTCATTAACGTGCTTGCATTATTTCATGTTTTTTGTTCTAGTTTCATTTTGTCTTAACTTAATCTGTTTCCCTTCAACCTAAAGGATACTAAGGGATAATCCATATTAGTACTGAGATCACTACAAAGATTGTCGTGATATTTTGAACAAACTTATTACTGATTCTATTGCTTTTTTTATTTTTTTTTTCCACAATCTGAAGTACGTTAAAATCATGTAGATAAATAAGTAATAAAGTATCAATCAAATTAAAAAAAAGAGTGTATATTTTTTCAGTTTAATACATTGTGCCTGATACAATTATAAATATTTTTACAATCCCAGTATAAAACTAGTTTTTATGACATCCATTATCATTAATAATAATTTGCTGTTTACATCATACATGCCATGTACGTTGAGTAGCTATAAAATTATGATGTAGTTATTCATGTTTATTGCATGAGATATATATTAGGAATTAAATATATATTAGCCTATTTAAATTGTTAAATATTAAGTGAAATTTTTTATATATGAAAATGTAATTCCTGAACTACCAGGTGTCTGCTACATTACAATATGGTTTTCTATCATTTACCAACTTCCTCTATTGCATTAATGTAAATTATTTATCCATAAATAACAGATAAATATTCAAATCAATACCAGGTTGTATACGTAGGCAACCATGGTTGTGTGATTTGTAGTATTTATTTTTCACCACAAGATAATAAAAAGTTTGATATCGTATTAAAAAACATTTCTTCTTCTCCGGAATTAACAAATAGTGAGGTTCCCTTAAAACTTCGTCGGGTATACTATCCAAACTTTCAATTTCTGATTCCATAATTTTCAGTAAAGTAAAAATAAAAATAAAAACTCTCCAACGGTTTCCTTAAATTATGTTACTCTTCATGATACCATAACACGAAAACTTTATTAATAGTAAATTTACACTGAATTTTAAAATAATTCATCATGTTTTATATTACTAGAGGCGGCTCTGTGACGCAACCGGTTAGACGCTCGCCTCTCACCGCTGGGGTCCGGAGATCGATTATCGGTCACTCCGAGTGGGTTTCGTGGTGGACGAAACGGAGGTTGGACAGGTTTTTCTCGGGGTCTCTCCCGTTTTCCCCTGCCACAAATTTAATTCCACCGTTTCTCCATATTCATCTCATCCATTTCGTTTCATTTCATTCATCCGTTCCCTGTGACAGTGCGTCAGGAGTGGTCGGCCGGCGCCCTTTTAGTTCACAGGCCACTATAAATATTGGGGCTTCATCTCATCTCATTCTTCAACCCGATCCTGAGTTGGACACGAGTTGAGGATATTTATTTATTTATATTACTAGAACTGTGTTAAAAAAATACATGGCGCGACTGGCCTAAAAGGCCCTTGCCTTCCAGTCGGCTGCTGGTCTCATATCCACATGTATTAATCTCAGAGGTAGACGATTAACCAGCCAGTGTAGGGAAATATGTGGTCATCGTGTCGGGTCCCCAAGCCGTTATAGCTGGTTTTCTCAACCTGGAGTCGCTGCTTATTGTAGCTACACAAATGCCTCACAATGCTGGGTGGGCACCGGTCCCATACTGGCCGAAATTCCATGAGAAAATGTCTTCCCCCATGGAGATCCGATCCAGTGCAAGTCTACTAGTTATTCGCCAAGGAATCTTGCCTTAACTACTCGACTACGGCACGGTATAGAATTGCGTAAAAGTTGTAATAATTCGTGTATGTCTTATGATATCGTTAGTCATGAAAATTAGTTCGTGTGCCTAGCATTCCATCGTCTCGTATTCTCAGAAATATACACTTCTCATGACTAACTCAATGGCAGTGTCAACTCTGAAAGTTCAGGGCCACGCGGATATAACCTTCTTATACATCCCTATCCTGAGCTTACTTTGCTAATCATTCCCTGCTTAATTGACTTTCCATGCTTAATGTTGTACTATTTCCCTCTGATTTCCCCACGAGAAGTTTCCGTGTCCCTCTTTTATCTCCCGTTCGCGCCGTATATATTGTCTAACGCAGTCTTCGAGACTTAATTGTTATTACGTCAGCATTACCATAAAGATCATGTTCAGTGTTATGTACTTCTTCTGTCTGTTTAGTCTATCTTTGGTCTAAAAATGTTTTTAATCACATTATAATCAAACAATTGGAGATTTCAATATATCTACATCTATAATGCCGAAACAGCCCAATGTTGAGCCTTCAACATCATGTTTGGTGTAACAGCCCAATACAGGCCTTGACCGCCTCAACTATGGTCCATCAATTTCTATCTTCTACCTTCCTTCTCCATCCCTGGACTACCATAATCTTCAGATCCTGTTCCACGCTGCGCTGTGTAGCCATCTGGTAAGAGGTCTTCTAACTTTTCTTTTTCCCTCTATTTTAGAGAATGTGACTCTACGGGCAATGTATGTTTCTTCCAGTTGATGTAAATGGCCCACCCATCTCAATCTTGAAGATTTTATTATTCAGACTATGTCAGTGACACCATTTAAGTCATAAAATTCATGCTTATATTTACTGAGCCATTTGACATTTTCATTTATCGGTTCATAGATTTTCATTAGAATCTTTCTTTCGAAGACTTTTAATTTCTTTTTATCATTTTTAGTTAATTGCCAAGTTTCACTTCCATACAGGAAACAATGCCTCAGGAGAGTTTTGTATATTTTGGATTTAGTTTGAAGGCTAAGATATGGATTACTTGTTAAGTTTTTATTCCATAACAACATCTATTTCCCAGCAATAATTTATGATTAATTTCTGTACTTATTTTATTAACTCGTGTTATTACTGATCCCAGACATTTATATTCCTCTACTTTCCCAAATGTATATTTATCAATCTTCAATTATTTTATAATTATATCTTTAATATCTGAGAATTCCATGTAATTTGAGCCTTAGCCTCTTTTTTTAGGTGTTACTGGACCAAGTTACGTAATTTAGTTACGCTCATTTCCTTAAAGATGTCATAAATGATATCCGGTAAAGTAGTGTTAGGATGAAGAAGGTCGGTAAATTTTACTTAGAGACCTCTTTATTCAGGATTAAGGGGGGTGATGGGTAAAAAATTGACCATTTAAGTTCAAAATTGACATTTTTTTACTAGAAAATAGCCTGTACTCTAATGTATATGTTGGCAAAGTTTCATAGGCCTATGACGCTTCTAAGTGCCCTAAATTACGCCAGAGTTAAAAGGCTGCGCCAATTAAATACTACCTGCATCCAAATCTTTAAACGTGTTTTTCCACACTTTTATTTTCACTGCATATTTATACATTCAAAATTGAATGGAATTCAGACATTTTGTCCTAGAAGGTTCAAATGTTTACTGCGTGTCCTACAAACAATGGGTAACAAAGTAGTGCATGGGTTTCATGATTGAAGCAGCATTTTAAGAAATAAAAAATAAAATGTATGCATTTTTTTTTGTAATTCCACACATGAAGTACATTATTTTTTTCTCCCTTTGTATTCACATTATAAGAATCCTAATACATGATGTTTTTCTAAAAAATCAGACATTTTACTAAACAATTGTGGAACCCATTTAATTATAATATATGCAATTTTTTCAAAATATAATATTTAATATCACATAAAATAAATGTCTCACAAGAATGAAACTTATACACATCATTATGTATCATACAGTGAATGGTTTTACAAAAACCAAATCTCTAGCTCAAAATATGTATAAAATAGAAATTTCACCCATCACTCCCCTTAAGTATTTTATATGAGCCTAAAAATCTTAAAGTTCCTCCCGGAGGACTTGCTCCTTGGATTTTCCATTAAAAAATTCCATCGACCCCTGCCGGGTTTGAATCCGCGACTCTCGGGACCAGTGACAAAGAGTAATTTCTATAAAATATAAATTTTGTTATTTAAATAATTATTATATGAATAAATATAAATTTGCGATAATGGGGTAACATAACCAAGATAGGCCTGTATATCCTGATGTAGTGAAGCGTTAAAGCAGTTGAAGAGCCTATTTCTGTGATTATTAGCAGCCGCGAAGATGTCGGCGTGAAATGATTGAATAGCTCCTCCACGTTGAGAGATGTCATCTTTGTTAATGTGCCTTCTCATCAAACCCGCCAGATATCTTCAGAATTTTCCTTCAGACGTCTGAATTTTACTCTCCTGTTTCGGGGATTATAGATAACGTACTGTCAGTGTTTTAAATTGAAATGGGTATCTAATTACTATGAATGATAGTTGCAGCATCTCTAGATAATGTTTGTGACTAGGAGAAAATTTGTCTTGTTATTACTTTGAAGAGATTCCTGGTTCAGACAACTCAAATTTCTTGTGTTTGTCAATAAAATTTCACGCTGAATTATTCCGATTAAACCTACATTGTTCTATCGATATGAAAATATAAGTGAAGCTAGGACAAAGTGGAAGAGTTAGGAATATATATAACTTATATATATATTTTTTTTTTTGTTTAATAAAATTTAATCATTGTAATTAGGATGTCACAATGTTCAGTGAAGGTTTCGTTTTGAAACAGGAAATTTTTGTTGTGATTAAATTATTTAAAATGTGAATAAAATTGAATAGTTGTCCCAAAAAGAGATCTAACCAACAAAAATTCGAATGTTAAATTTTCAGTGGATTAGTGTCTATCCGGCGAATATCACGGCATGGAGATGTAATATTATCCCTACTCTCTTCCAGACCTGTTTTATTTATTTATAATAGTTGGCTTTCAAGTGAATAGTGATCTATCTGTAACAAAATGGTGGAAGCAATTAGTCAAGTTATGCATAGTAATGCAGTAAAACAATTACTGCACATGTGCAAATTCATTCCACCATAGTTCCGTGAATTCGGTCAGAATCGTGGAGAGAAATTGAGTGAAAATAAGAAAGACACAAACACTGTAAGGAAATAACAATACTTGGAAAATAAATATTGACCATTGTTAGAAATGTTTCTAACTGAATCAATGTTTAATATGTACAGGTGTCCACGAAGTCCTGCTACTAAACAATGTAACTTAGCTCGTAAACTGTTTGAGGTAGAGACATGCGATGTTTTGCAACGTATTCTACTTCTCTCAAAGTTTTGTTTACATTTGTTGCAGATTGTGATTTAAATGATAATGATAACACCATACGAAAAGGCCCTATGTGTATGGTCGTATGCTGAGTCTGGTAAATCACCAGTAACTTTTCAGCGAAATTTCCGCCGGCAATATGGAAGTGATCATCCGACTAAATCATCCATAATTAGATGGGCAGAGACATTTCTAACGACTGCCAGTGCAATGTACTTGCCTTAGAGTGGATGACTAGGTATGTGCAACTTGAATTTCAACTCAGACCTCAAAAATAGGTTCGTCATGCTTCAGGGGAACTGCATTTACCGAAATCGACCATTCATAATGTCCTCCATAAGCGGCTACATCTTCAGGCCTATAACGTGCAAATTACGCAAGCGTTGCTGCCAACTGACTTTCCTCGACGTGCTGAATTTGCTGATTCCATGTTGAATGCATTTGATGAAGACAATGAGCACCTGCAGAGGGTGACGTTCTCTGATGAAGCGACTCTCTTTGTGTCTGGACTGGTTGACCGCCATAATATTCGGATATGGGGTACTGGTGATTTACAAGATTCAGCATACACCATACACACTGGGCCTTTTCCTGTGGTGTCGTCATGTCGTTTAAATAACAATCTGCAACAAATGTAAACAAAACTTTGAGAGATGTAGAATACGTTGCAAAAAAATCGCTAAGTTACATTGTTCTGGTAGCAGGACTTTGTTGACATCTCGTATTTTATATTTTGTATCGTAGCATTTTTAGTTAAATAAGGGCTTTATCATTTTCCCAGTTTATAGGAATAGACCGTTTTTCACTCAATTCTGTATTAAATTATTAATATTTAGTTAGTAATATGTTATTTTTCATTCAAGTTCACTGTATATGTTTCCAATAGGGTGTATAAATGCATTCTCTAATGTTATTACAATTTAATAGTTACATCATAGTGATGTAATAAAGGCAATTGCTTCAAAATGAACATTATGAGTTTTTTTCGTTTTCCCAACAATTTGTAGTTTATTGGGTTAGGTCTGTTTTCGGGGTAACTATTAAATTGTAATAACATTAAAGAATGCATTTATACACTTTTCCATGTCCTCCCCTATTAAGTTATACAGTGTGGTGTTGTACTAAACACATATAGAACTTTTTTAAGTTATGTGTATGCGAAACGCGGTCTGCGGCTATAGAAGAGAAGGAAAAAAGTACGAATATTTTAGACAGAGTGGTTAGGAAAAATGTTGGACCAAAGAGATACGAATAGACAGGCGAATACGTAACAGTGAGATACATGAATTTTAAGAGGAACCCGATGTAATAAGAACAGTTAATTTTCGTAGATTGCGATAAGCAGGACATGTGACACGAAGTGAAAATGAAAGAGTGGCCGTAATTTGATAGAGATTTTATATCAGAAGTAGTCCCTAAACGCTATCTGGTTATCGTAAACATCTGTGACCAAAAAAGCTGTTTAACGAAATTACGTCCCTCTATTATCCATTCCTGTATACAACATGTACAGCTGAAACATATAATAGTTCCATCCTCAAAAGGGGGTTTTCGCACTGCTCTTAGATTTTTTGAACATAGATGATGAGCCTAGTGCCGATAAACCGTCATGAGATCATGAGAACGGTTGACGTTCTAGGGTGAGAGATAACCTCAATGGCAGGACCACCTCCGATACAACAGGAATATATAAGATAACACACATAATATCAGGCATTTATTAAAAAGAATGACTAATACGACACCCGAATGAGCAAGTGCTCGTGCTCGGGAGGAGTTGAGTTACAGAAATAATAAATATATATATATATATATATAGGCCTACATAGATTACAAAATTTCAGTTAAAGGGAGAGAGAAAACAAAATAGGGTAAATTTAGAATCCAGTTTCAAGATATAAAATAAAATCTAGCACATAAAATATTTAAAAAAATGTACGATGGGAAATAAAATAAACAAAGCAATATAGAATATATTAATACCAGACTAAGAAGGAAATTAAAGACATTCCATCCATCCATAGTAATTCTGCCCGAAGGCAGGTCCTTCACAGCAATCATAGCATTTTGATGCTATGCTTGCAGATTTACTAGGGAATTGCAGGTGTGGTAGCTTCCCGTTGCTTTCCACACCGGTGAAGGATGATGATGTTGACGTTAATGATGAGGATGATGGTGATGACCATATGATTTCGGAGACCGTTTGGGCCTTAAAGTTTTCCTGACGTTTGTCTTACAGGTGAGGAAAAACTCCGATAAAAACCTCACCCAGAAAAACTGCCTCGAACGGGATCGAACCCGGACCCGCTGTGTGACAAGGCAGCACTCTACCTCGAGACTACAGCGGTGAACTTAAAGGCATTAAGAAATAATATAGAACAAAACAAATTTAAGAGAATGTTTCAAAATATAAAACGGACTTTGACATATAAAATAATTAATGCAAATGTCAATTATATAAACAAAACATTTAATTGATTAATACCAAACTGAATAAATTAATTAAATACATTAGGTAAAAAAGTAGATATAAAAATAAGAGAAACTTCAAAATATAAAACTCACTTAACACGCAGAGAATTAATGCAATGGAGAATGATATAAAAATAATACATATAAAATTAAAAAATACCTATATAGGGGGAGAAAGAAATGGGCGGTTACCAGCATTTGCACGAATATCATGAATGTGCAAATGACAATTTGAACGCTTTCAACTTTGAAATAAAGACTTGGATACAAAAAATAAATAAATAAATACATTTTTAGGAAATCGCCTGAGGAGAATGACATAGAAAAATGGAGGAATACAAAAGAAGTGAAAATGAATGAGTGCCAAGTGCCCCATACATATTTGAAGAAGTTATTTTGACGAGAATAGTTGCACGTGGTAGAGAATGGAATTATTACTAGTTGAATAATTAACTGACTCAGTCTACACCCTCATAACTGTCTGACTGATGAATTATGAATGACGAGAAATGAAGATGTATAGAGCAGGAAAAACACGATAATGAGCTGGTAGTTACATTTATGTAAATAATTCGCCATTAAAGACTTGAACATGAATAACTCCAACAGAGCACGCTTTTTACATACATTTTCGCATTGATTATTTCTTGAATATAAATGAAGTTCAGTTTCAGTTTTGGATACAAAATTCAGTTATTATCCCTAGATCATTACATAAAACTGCAATTAGAATTTTATGAAACGAAACTTTTATAAAATTAGCTTTTCCTATTATTTATAATTAATTTGCTGCATTGTTTACTCAAATATGTATAATTTGAATATCCTATTGAGCATTCATTATCACAAACAGGAATTAAACATAGGCTCAGTTCTGGGAATGTGAGCTATTATGCATTACAGAGACTATTGATGTGCCAACTCCTTTCAAAAAAACTTTAAACTGAAAAATATATAAAACTATTATTCTACCAGTTATATTATATGGGTGCGAAACATGAACTCCTACTTTAAGAGAGGAAAGGAGATTACGAGTATTTGAGAATAAAGTTCTTACAAAAATGTTTGGACCAAAAAGAGATGAACAGGCAAGTGAATGGAGAAGACTACATAACAGTGAACTACATGATCTTTATATAATAAGAACAGCTAAGTCTCGTAGACTGCGATGGGCAGGACATGTGAATGAATGGGGAATGAAACGCGTGCATGGAAGCTTCTTGTAGGAAGACCAGAGGGAAAATGCCCAGTTGATAGACCAAGAAAGAAGTGGGAGAATAACATTAACTATGATTTGAGGGAAGTAGATTATACAGGGTATGATTCAAAACCATTAGCTTAGGATAGGTATGTAAGGAGAGCTTATGTCCGCGCGGCCATGAACCTGCAGGTTCGATAGTGCCAGTGAGTTAGTTATTGAGCGTTCATTACATTTTCAGTTCCTTCTATTTTAACTCTTTATTTTGTTATATATACTGTACTATGGGTATCAAAAATATTAACATGCTTATATATTTCGGTTACATATAATACAAATTGCAAGTTTTTTTTTTGATGGAACGTGTTTCAGAGCTAAAGATGTAATATCCTCAACTCGTGTTCAACTCAGAGTCGGGTCGAGTCGAGGAGTGAGATGAAATGACGTCCCTTATATAGAGATCTGTGAATGATACGGGTGCCGGCCGACCGAGCCTGTTGCACCATCCCAGGGGCAGATGAACGAAATGAAGCGAAATGGATGAGACGAATATGGAGAAATGATGGAAGGAAATTGTGGCAGGGGAAAACGGGAGAAAACTTCGAGGAAAACCTACCCAAGCTCCGTTTCGTCACCACGAACCCCACATGGACTGACCGAGACACGATCTCGGAACCCCAGCGGTGAGAGGCGAGCGTTTAACCGCTTGCTCCAGGAGCCGCCTGAAAGATTTAATATTCTATTTAATTTTTTAAGAGATATAATCTAAATGAAGGATGGAAAAAGGACCACAGTAATACGTGAAATTAGGTAGGACTACATAAAATACATATATGATCTTCTTCCCAAGAGTGAATTATCTGAAATAAAATTTTATTTTTATTTTAATGGATTTTTCAGAACAAAGAAATATCAATTTTGAAACAAATATTATTCTTGACCTCAAAACTATAAGGATGAAGTAAAAAAGTATAATGAGTTATCATTATTATTATTTTGATAAGGGTTAAATTAAATTCTTAATTGTCTTTAGTTAAGATAAAGTATAAACAATCGTATATTTGGTCATCAGCTTTTTTAGTACGTGAAACCAGAAATTTACCCTAATTTAGTAATTTGGGATTTTATTTATTTGTTTAATAATATGATTTATTTCCCATTATAAATAAATAAATAAATAAATAAATAAATAAATAAATAAATAAATAAATATATATATATAATCATTATTAAGTTAGTTACTGAATTAAATATGGATAAAATATAATCAATATTTATATTTATAATTAATTATAATCTCGACGTTATGTCTATTGTTAGAAAGAGAATAACTGTTAAAGCTATTGACAATGGTATGACATAATAATACTTTTGATTATTGAAGGCTTGATCGGCCGGGTTTTCTAAATGCGATTGGAGAATGGAGATTGTGAATATCCAATCATAAGTTGACAACGAATTGTTCTGTGGAATTCTGGGAGCTTAAGAAAAGAAGAGAGATGGCTTCAAGACGTGATGTTGGTTGGACGCCATTTGAATGGTCCCGTTGAATAAGGGAATATTACAGTGTATTTTAATTAGCTTTATAAATAATAATATATAGTGAAAGTTGAAAACATGCACGTGCGTAAACGTAAATATATTAACATTTTTGTTTAATATAAGGAACATTTAAAGTTCCATCTTCTTCACATTATCAACTGACAACAATAAAGTGAGTGTTACATAAAAAGAACATTGACTTTGTTTATTTATTGACTGATTAAATTGGATATAGGATAAAATCTAATTGCTCCGCTGAAGAATGTAGAGGGCCGGTGATACAAGTTGGTAAATTGTGGGTTGTCGTCCCAGCTCGTTCTACTAACAACGAAGAAACAACTATATACGGTATGGTCTAAATTAATTTGCTTTAGTTAAGATAAAGTAGAATAATCATTTATTTAGTTATCAGCAGGGCAAGGCCTTTAATGACCTATAAATTGGTAAAATATGCAAAATAAATGCATTTATGACCTAAAAAATACAAAAAAATACCAATAAAATTAAGAAAAATGACGAATTAGAAGTTAAGAATTACCAATAAAATACTATTTATTAGATTGAGCACTCACTTGATTACTGAATTATATAAATCTAACTTAACATCGATATATTAAAAGAAAAGTATTAAAAAATATATATTACAGTATCTTTTATTGCGAAAAATCCATTTCAGTTACACAATGAACTTGTACAACAATTTTGAATTGCAATTAACAAAATAGGGTAGAAGCTAGCATAAGCTATAAGAAATTGAATAAAATTCCTAGAAGTGGGCAAGTTCATTAAGCACATACCTTGAAAAATAGGTAATTAGCAAAACATCTACTTAATTCCCAGAGATTGTATTGACAAGGAAAGATACTGAATTATAATAAAAATCTCAAATCAAGTACAAATAAACTCACAGCCTTCCGGAAAAGTGTAAAAGAAATGCTTAAAATGACCTAACAATTGCCAAAAAATTACATATCCCTAGAAAAGTTAAGAAAATGCAAAAAAATTCCCTAACGAATTGCTTTTATTTAATCCGTTTTTTAATGTCATATATTTTCATATATGCAAGCTATGTTTCAACCTTCATAACAAAAAGATGCAAAGTCATGAATTGCCTTGTCCTAGTTATCAGTATTTTTAATATAATCAGGATTAAGTCTTCAATTTTGTTTCGTTAAGATAAAAAAGAAAAGTCGTATATTTGGTCATAAACATTTTTGTAAGTTAAGGGTTAAATTAAGTACTTAATTTGCCTTAGTTAAGATAAGTAGAAATAATCATATGTTCGGTCTTAAGAGTTTTTAGTAGGATTAGGGTTAAATTAAGAACTTAATTTTTCTTATATAAGACAAAATAAAATAAATCGTGTATTTGATCATAGGCATTTTTACTACGACTAGAGTTAAAGTAAGTACTTACTTTCTATTACAAGGTACTGTCAACCATTGCATGTCGAAACCTGTATTGAAATTTCTCCCAGAGAAGCGTTGCGTTGTACCAAGGGTATGTTAAAAAATTACCTGCCTTTTTAAATTGTAAAATACAGCGCCAAATCTCTCATTTAAACTATAGGGAAGTAATACAACACCAGCATTGGTAGATTGGATAACCCTCATACCTATTGTCCGCGCCGCGTCCTGCCTCATTTCACTCCGCTCTTACTCAAGCAGGGAGTCCATCTGCACCATGCAGTGAATTGTCATTGCTGGATTCTGGCTTCAATTTCTGTGTTTTGCAGTTGAAGACGGCAGATCATTTTTTGACACGGCCTTTGTACATCACAACGCTTCTCTGGGTGAAATTCCAAGGTAGATTTCGGCATGCAATGGTTAGCATTTACCTTCTTAAATAAGATAAAGGAGAACAAAATCCTTTATTTAATTTACAACATTTTAGTTGGATAAATAAACTACTGAATTTGCAGTTTATAAGATCAAGTAGAAACAGCATTTTAAATAGGATAATTATTGTTAAATTAAGCGTTAAATTTGCCTTAGTTTAAATACAGTACAATCAATCTTACTATAATATTATTATTATTGATTTCGTGCATCTCATTGATGGATAAATCATATTTGAAGAGAAAAATTATACGCTCAGACCGGGACAGGTTGAACTTCCGGAACCCTTGGTTTTCTAGACCAATGTTGCTCTACAAACTGAGCTCACACCTGAGCAAGTACACACCCACCGGTCTGTTCTATCCTAAACGCAAATCTTTTCTCTATATACATTGTAATTCCCGTCCCACCAAATGCTATGAAGCCATGCTTCTATCTTGTACAAGGCGGCTCCGTAATTAAGAAGACCATATTGTGGAATTAGCTACATTACCCGCTCAGTACGGCTTTTTTTTCCATGTTATTGATTGGATGTTCGTGCATCTCATTGATGGATAAATCATATTTCAAATATTTTATCCATCAATGAGATGCACGAAATCAATAATAAAAACATGGAAAAAGCCGTACTGGCTGTAATGTATAATTCCCAAATATGTCTTCTTAATAAAGGAGCCGCCATTTGCAAGATAGAAGCATGGCTTCACAGCATTTGGTGGATGGGAATTACAATGTATATAGAGAAAGATTTGCGTTTAGATCGGTACTTGCTCAGGTAGCTCAGTTGGTAGAGCACTTGGTCTAGAGAACCAAGAGTCCCGGGTTCAAGTCCCGGTCTGAGCGTATAATTTTTCTCTTCAAATATAATCTTACTATAGTTATCATAATTTAGTAATAATAATGGATTGCTTGAACAGTTATAAATAATCTGAAATCTCTCTTTCTTTGATATTAAAACAGGAGTAGAAATATATACATACAATACTTTTTTGTCAAAATGGAAGAGCATTTTTACGGCCTCATTCGCGTTTCTGTTTAATCAAGTAAAAGTCGAAACAAAACATCTCATATCTGTGAACGTGTGGGTCGAGTGTAAGAGGATAACAGGTAGGACTACGTGATTAAATTCTAAGCCTTTCCATTCTTCTCATCCTATTCATTATTTCACATCGATCGTGTAATTCCTCTTCACAAAACAGTCTGGTATCGTATTCTGCTCGAGTACTATAACATTTCAAAATTAATATTTCAAATCTTTGACTCCAGACTCTTCTTTTTTAAGATAAAGTCAAAGTTTATATTACAGATTTCTTATTAAACACAAACAAAAAATGTCATTCTTCTTCTTCTTCCAGGATTAGGTCAATGCTACCTGTTCCGGTCTCAAGTCCATGTAATATATCCATGCGTGTACATCCTTTTACGGATCTTACACAGGATAATCCAACACTCATTCAAATTAATACAGGAGGTACGAGTATTTGAGAATAAAGTTCTTAGCAAAAATGTTTGGACCAAAGAGAGGTGAATGGAGATGACTAGATAACAGTGAATTACATGGTCTTTATAGAAAACCAGATATAATAACAATTAAGTCTCGTAGACTGCGATGGTCAGGACATATTGCACGAATGAGAAATGAAAGACGTGCATGGAAGCTTCTTATAGGAAAACCAGAGGGAAAACGCCCAGTTGGTAGACAAATAATGAGGTAGGAGAATAACATTAACTCTGATTTGAGGGAAGTAGATTATACAGAAGATGATTGGTAAACATTCGCTCAGGATAGGGATGTATGGAGAGCGTATATCCGCGCGGCCATGAACCTACGGGTTCGATAGTGCCAGTGAGTAAGTTAGGTAGAGAACATAAAAAATATATATATATCGATAAGGGACACATGGTCTCAGAAGTCAACATATAGCGTTAGGGATTTACACAGAAGGTAGTTTAGCATGCTAATTACAGCTGAGGCATTCACAGGAATTGCTCGAAACGACCATTGGCCTGTATGCACGCAGTACATGGTCTGACAATTGATTGTCGTGTTCGTTCGAAGATCCCTGACATGTCCCAGCAGCGACGGCAATGAGGTTTTCTTCTGTTTCTACAACGGTTTCATACCATCTGCTTCATATGCCTCCAGAGGGAAAAATCCAGACAAGTGAGGTCAGATGACCTGGGATGCAACTAGGCTACAGGGCCACCTCGACCGACACAACAGCTTACGTCAGCACCAATAACAAAATGTTCTATAACATTACAAGTTCATCGAAATATATTTGTTTTGATGTTCTCTACCCCCTGTATTAATTTGGACGAAGAGTTTCGGAGCACCCTATATTGTAGTTATTTAAGTACAATATTTAATTTAAGGGAGATGAACATTGGGTCTTGACAGAAAGTGACACAGAATATTGTGCAACATATATGTGGTTCTAGAGACGAGTAACAAGATAAATTGAACAGAGAAGAAACCAAATTAGCATCTTGCAGGTACTATGTACACTAAGCGAATTCCACAGAAATTCGAATTTACGGTTCGATTTTGGTGGTTTGCGGAATATGTATATGCTTATTTTATTAATTATATTGTATTTATCCAATTATGTTGCGGGGAAACAAACATGGCGGTAACTCGAGCGATTTTTAAATTAATGTTTTTAGGTAAATCTCCACATGTAATGGTCGGATTTCGCTGAATGTTTGAGAAAATATAACCCGTTTTATTTGAATGACACATAACTAGTTTCTTTGGGAAGATTTTAAAATGACGACCGCTATAGTGATTGTTAAAATATCCAGTTCCAGTGTATCCCCATTTCTAACGGTCCGATTTTGCTGATTAACAAACTCGACTTTACATTTCTCAAATTATTTCCGAATTTAGCAGCGAAAAGAAACACAATTCTGATTGTTAGAGCGTTAATAAAAATACACATTCACATACTTATGCACACACACAATATATATACATAGGCTATAAAATGTAAATTTTTGGGATATAAATATCATAAAGTTAGATTTCTAGAGTTTTCTGCGTCAAACATTCCCTGAAAACTGCATGTGGAATTATGTCGAAACGTTGGAACCAGTGGCCAATGGCCAAACTTGAATCCTTGATGCGAAAAACCCAATAAAACTTTCATTATCATATTGGCCTATATATATATTTATTTATTTATTTGTTTGTTTATTTATTTATTTATTATTTATTATCTAGTCGTTTTAGATGTATTGTGGGAAGGATCGATGAAGAATTACATTTTTGCACATACATTTTCTTGATAACTTCAATAGCTTCATCAATTAACTAACTAACGCACTGATACTATGAAACTCAGAAGTTCATAACCGCGCATACATGAGATATCTATACATATCTAAAGACAAGTAAAGTGATCCCACTATAAGGCTTAGAATTCCCTTGGTTTGTTAGGAGGTTAAAACTCCCATCTTTTTAGACAATCGGCACATGTCGCTGATATTCAGCCCTGCGTAACGGCCGCCTTTATTCACAGGACAAGCATCTAGTACTCAATCCCTTTGGAGACTTAATCGATCCCAGGACCTTCGTTTAGCCAGAGAGTTTAGTTCAGTTCTAAAATTCTGATCCCACCGGGACATGAGCCCCCAATCTTCTGAAATATAGCGTATTGCCTTAACCAACTATGCTACGGCGAGCTCCCTCTCCATGCATCTCTATCCTGAACTAATGTTTTCAAATCATTCCTTGTGTAATTTAACTCTCTAACATTAAAAAAAGAAATATATTTCTGTTCCATGTCCTTGTGTTACTTATTGGGCGCTTTCCCTCTGGTTTTTCTATAAGAAAATTCCATGGCCCTCTTTCGTTCCCCATTAGTGGGTTACAATATGTCCTGCCAAATGCACTCTAACGAGACTTTACTGTCTTTATTAAGTCTGATTACGATTACATGTAGCTATCAGTTATGAAGTTTTCTCCATTCACATGTCCGTTCATATCTCTTAGATCAAAAATTTTCCTAAGGACTTTAATCTCAATGCTACTAATATTTCTCCTCCCTTACCATGTTTCCCATTCATATATATACAACTAGAAGAATTAGGCATGATATTAGGATTGATTTTCGGAACGATTTCAAGGGATAGGAACTGAAATCAGTTGGATAAGGAAAGTAGTAATGGAGGACAATAAAACTAAACTCCCTGGCAGCTATCGAATCTGTATGTTCATGGCCGCGCGGACGTAAGCTCTCCATACATCACTACCATAGCTAATGTTTTCAATCATCCCCTGTATAATCTACTTCCCTCAAATCATGATTGTTACTCTCCCACATCATTATTGGCCTACAAACTGGGCGTTTTTCCTCTGGTTTTCCTACAAGAAGCTCACATGCTCCTCTTCCATTCCCCATTCGTGACACATGTCCTGTCCATCGCAATCTACTAGACTGAACTGTTATGATATGTGGTTGAATGTAGGACGATAATGAATGGAAATTGAACGTACGAGTCCCATAAGCCATAAAGTTAGTATATTCATAATTATAAACATAAATATACTAATCTCATGTCCAACTCATGAATGGATCGAGGAACGATATGAGCTGAATCGCTTATATTTTTAGAGATCTTTGAACGACAAGGATATTGACTGACCACTCAAGACGCATCGTCACAGGGGCGGATGAATCAAATGAAACGAAATAGATGAGTATGGAGTAAATGGTGGAATAAAATTTGTGGCAGGGGAAAACGGGAGAAACTCCGAGAAAAACTTCCTCAAGCTTCGTTTCGTCCACCACGAAACCTACATGGAGTGACCGAGACTCGATCTCGGGACCCCAGCGCGCTGCAGCAGTGAGAGGCGAGCGTCTAACCGTTTACGCCACATTTGTTACTAACTTTTGTAATTATATAATGCTAGAATTTAATTTCTTTGTAGTCATACAACTTGTTTTTTAAACGTAATCTCAGTTTTTCTACATGCGTTTATTATGAGAATTTTTATTTTAATTACAGTGTCTTCAAATTGTTGCATACGTGTTATACAAAACACCGGGCTTCATTAAAACTTAGCCTGATAGGTATATCCAACATTGTCTAGTTCATTACACTGAATGAATTGCCTACGGTGTTACATGCTCTGCAACATCAATTTGTTACATTTATTTTGCTAGGATAAGTGATGCTCTTTTCTTCTTTTTGTGCTTTCCCTTGCTTGTATTAAAGTGGTAAGATACGTCTTTGTGAAAATATAACTTTAATTTTGCCTCAACCACAATGAATAAGTGAATATTCTAGTAGCGTAAAACAACACCCTTTCATTATGTATCCTTCTCCAAAATATGTACTTTGTTCCTGGCGGTTTGTATTAAAAATGTATTTTTATATTTAACTAGCTAATACCGGGCGTGTATCCTGCTGGAGTTCCTCCTAAAAAAGTTAGTTAGACTTATACGAATGTGTCTAAATGGCACAAAGAGTAGAGTGCGTGTAGGCAAACAGTTTTCGGACACTTTTGAAATCCAGAATGGGTTGAAGCAAGGAGATGCACTATCTCCTCTATTATTTAATTTTGTACTAGAGCATGCCATTAAATCTTTATAGAATGAGGAAGGCTTAAAACTCAATGGTATTAATAAGCTGTTAGTTTATGCTGATGATGTAGTACTACTGGCCGATAGCGAGGAGATACTAAGGGCCAACACGCACGCACTATTGAGCAACACTAAGAAATTAGGACTGGAAGTAAATATCAATAAAACTAAATATATGGTCACACGTATAAATTCATTATATAATGGAAATGGACAGCTAATGACAAATGAGAGACACCTTGAGGAAGTGGCTGAATTCAAATACCTAGGAACAATAATCACAAATAGGAATGAGATGCACAAAGAAACTAAACATAGGCTCAATTCTGGAAATGCGTGCTATTATGCATTGCAGAGACTCTTGATGTCCCAACTCCTTTCAAAAAAACGTTAAACTGAAAATATATAAAACTATTATTGTACCAGTTATATTATATGGGTGCGAAACATGGACTCTTACTTTAAGAGAGGAAAGGAGATTACAGGTGTTTGAGAATAAAGTATTTAGAACATTTTTTGGACCAAAGAGAGATGAAAAAACAGGTGAATGGAGAAGATTACATAACAATGAACTACATGGTCTTTATAGGAAGCCAGATATAATAAGAACAGTTAAGTCTCGTAGACTGCGATGGGCAGGACATGTTGTAGGTATGGGGAATGAAAGACTTGCATGGAAGCTTCTTGTAGGAAAGCCAGAGGGAAAACGCCCAGTTGGTAGACCAAGAATGATGTGGAAGAATAACAGAAACTATGATTTGAGGGAAGTAGTTATACAGGGAATGATTGGAAAGCATTAGCTCAGGATAGGGATGCATGGAGATCTTATGTCCGCACGACCATGAACCTACGGGTTCGATAGTGCCAGTGAGTAAGGGTAAGTAAGTAATACCTATTGAAGGTTTATTAAGTTGTATGTTATACGCTGAGACGAACCAAACATGACGGTTAATAGTGAGTTTTTTTTCGGATTTCAGGTAAACCTCCATTTCTAATTATCGGATTTCGCTTATTTCCGGGTAATACCAACCACGGTTTATTTTAATAGGATGCACTCAGTTTCGTTGTTGAAACATCGAAAATTATGACCCCTAGAGCGATTTTTAATTTTAACTTCAGGTGAACTCCTACACCTAATGGTTTTAGAGGGCCGAATTGTAAATCTAAACCATTCAGGGGACCCACTCAAATACACAAAAAAGCAATCAAAGTTGGTCCAGTCGTTTAGGAGGATTTCAGTGATATTCATACGTACAGAAGAATTATAAAGGCATAGGATATATAAAGACTGTCTAGTTAAGGAAAAATAAATGTAATATGAATACTTACGTCTCGTAGAGTGCGAAGGGTAAGACATTTATAATATATATTATAAATACGCATTTTTAATAAATTGTTACAATTGGCTGAATTCAAATACCTAGGAAGAATTATCACAAATAGGAATGAGATGCACAAAGGAATTAAACATAGGCTCAATTCTAAAAATGCGTGCTATTATGCATTACAGGGACTCCTCACGTCCCAACTCCTTTCAAAAACTTTAAACTGAAAAAAAAAACTTCTACCAGTTATATTAAGTGGTTTCGAAACATGGACTCTTAGGGGGGAAAGGAAATTACGAGTATTTGAGAATAATGTTCTTAGGAAGATTTTTGGACCCAAAGAGAGATGAACAGACAGGTGAATGGAGAAGACTACATAACAGTGAACTACATGGTCTTTATAGGAAGGCAGATATAGTAAGAACAGTTAAGTCCCGTAGACTGCGATGGGCAGTACATGTGGCACGAATGAGGAATGAAAGACGTGCATGGAAGCTACTTGTAGTAGGAAGACCATAGTGAAAACGCCCAGTTGATCGACCAAGAATGAAGTGGGAGAATGTCATTAACCATGATTTGGTGAAGTAGATTATACAGGGAATAATTGGAAAAAATTAGCTTAGGATAGAGATATATTGAGAGCTTATGTCCGCGCGGCCATGAACCTACGGGTTCGATAGTGCCAGTGATTTAGTTAGTAACAGTGAGCTCCTCAATCTTTATGGAAACCCAATAAATAGAAATAGTTAATATAATATCTCAACCATCTCTTTTATATGATCTTGAGTGTTGGACACTATGACAAACGGATGAAAACAGAATCAATACATTACAAATGAGATTTCTACGATCAATAACAGTTGTTACCTTGAGAGACCATATGAGGAGTGATGCTATTAAAACTTAATGGGGTGTTGAAGAAATTACTGCAAAAGTCCAGCTTGATCAACTCAAATGGAGACAGCACGTTCTTAGGAGGTCACAAAAAAATAGGCCTATATATATCATCCTGCAGGAAACATATAGGCCTACATAGGTTGACCACATCACCGTTGGACAGATCAATTCTAGTTGTAGTGCATAGATGGGAATAAACTCAAACCTGTGTTTTTGGCAGAAAAAATATGTTAATATTTCAATACATTAAAAATTCATTCTGAACCAGTGTTCAGATTACTGTATAAAAATTAAAACAATGAAACATGTACCTGAGATCTTATTCGTCCTTAATAAATTAAAACCCCCATTAAACAATTGTCGGCCTTTCAGTACATATTGTTCCATCATCAGAAGCTGATGATGATACATGTTCCGAAAGACCTACGATATTTTAATAGAATTTTACTTTGTTGAGGATCATTAATATCTCAGGTACACGTTTTATTATTTCAACTATTTTGTTCGTATTTTTAAAAGTCACTGTAAACTAGATAGTCTTTATAATTACAAATTGATAAGTTAACCTGCATAAAGGTCTGTTTGAACTTCACAAAATTACAGAAGGATATGGATTGAAGATATCTACAGAGAAATAAAACATCATGGTTTTTCTGGGTGTAAATTATGTCAGAAGTAAAATTATTACACTTCATAAAATTTTGGGGCACGTAAATAATTTTACATGACTAGGATACAATATTTCACAAGAAGAAGAAAATTATATAAATGTCAAAATACAACCTTTTTAAGGATTTTAGGATCAATAAATTCTATTCTTTAGCCACAGTTAATCCAAAAAAAAAACAATCAAGAATAAAATTACAGAACATTGGCTCTTCCATCTTTTTTGTATCGTACCGAAGTACGGACATTGAAACTGATACTTAGAGACTTATGATAAAATGTGATAACTTCGGATGATTGCTGGATTCACACTACTAAATCATAAAGAAATGAAGCCATATTAGATAAAATACGCAATGGAATCTTTGGAAACAAAAAAAATTCTAATTATAAGTCAAGGTGGATGCAATATGTTTATCGAATGGAAGATTACAGGATACCCAAGCAGATGTTAAGCTATCAATCTGCAGGGAAAAGAAGACCAGGACGTCCACTCAAAAGACTTTCTGCATGGTATTTCTATTAAGGCCGAAACAGGTAAAAAATGGACTAAATTCGTTAACGGACTATTTACGGTGATGTATATGATATATGTATATATAGGGTTACTCTTTTATAAATTATCGTTGAGATTATATGTAACATATAATATTGTCGCGCTACTGAAGGGTCGTTCTCGCCTTGTTTTATTTCATTAAGCACAACAGATGTTCACATAAAACGTCCACAATAACTGTATTTGGTTCACATAAACATCCATTGACACTTTATATATAACTTGCTGCAATAATAAATCTTGTTTTACAGTTTATTTGTCGCATAATTATTTCCTGTGTCTAGTAATTTCACATGCCACAGTTTTTACGATCACAGTTCACTGTATCGCTGTCCAAAATTGACTACGTCCCGACCCTGGCAACATATTATGTAAGCCGGGAAAGTGCGTTTCTCGGCTTCCAATCTAGACTTTTCTAGTATGAAAGTTTCGGGAATCGCAGCCTCTAGAGAGGAGAGGTAGATGCGAACAGGACCTTCCGGACATGGAGGTCTAGACGGATTGATCATTCTGTGCGGGTCTTTCAACTCGCGAGTCGTCGACTGAAGATTTTTCCGACCAGTAAACAATGCAGGATCCTTACTCCCGCCGTCATAGCGCAATTCAAATACTACTGTACAATGCGTCACAACGTGTAAGACTTTGAAATAATTGATGGTGCACAGATAATTTGAAGTCGCAGAGCGAAGCCATTGCGCATGAGGTCAGCTACTTGATTCCAAGTGCACAACCATTTCAGAAACTAAAATCTGTTCTAGTTCGTTGTGTGTCATGCAAGAAAAAATAATTTCGCGTAAATAAGAAGTGCGATAAATGCTGTAAATAAACAAAGCAAAACAAATAAAAGAAATTAAACAAAATTAATTGAAATAAGGACGAGAGTGAGAGGAAAAAATCATGACAGCGGGATCGAACACGCGACCTCATGCATGGGAAACAGACGTTCTTCCCCTACTAGACCACAACCGTCCTTGCTGGAAAGTCTGTATGATTTGATGCAATGTTTGAGAACTTACGTATATATTGAAATTATATATTAACTTGACTTAGTTTAAATTAATGAGACGCGTTTTGCATTAATTATGGAAATAAACATTTTTATGCGTTGTGTTTTGTAAACGAAATAATGAGATGTTACAATCGTTAATTATTTCTATATTTCTATTTCCTTTAATTAATCTATTTCCCTACATATAAAAAATATTTATTTAATAAAGCCTGGTAACGTGTAGGCATTGTGAAAACTTACGAAGTTATTTTAAAAAACCTCCCTGGGCCCGTCGTTGTAAGATAGCATCTTACCGACTGATCCACTGCACTGAAGAGAACGATACAATTACTGCATGAAGAGAGACTTACGCCGGCCGATTTGAACTCGAAGGAGACCGCACAGTTACCAACTTACTGGTGTGATATCGCATATGTAAGATATACACTTCTCTTCGATTAACGCAAGAAGGGATTTTACCATCATCTGTACTTGTCGCTACTGAATTGTTAAATATAAAACCTTTATAAAGACGTGAAATACACCGACTTAGAGAGCCAGATAATCTGGCTAGAGTTAATTGTCCCATAACACTGTTGTACTTAATGCAGTTTTTTATCGTGTTTTCAAATATTTATTTGGAATTTTTCCATCGCCCACAGTATTTTTGTTTCAATTTCAATTAATGGATTTAAATAATTATTTTTTAACAAACGTTTTTTCGTCCATTTGTTCATTTTAAAATAAAACCAAATGAGCTAACTCAGGAGATTTCAGCTATGGAAAAGAGATATCAAGGCAAATGGAATCCTAATATGCTGGCCGATTATTGTTGGACCATCAAGAGGGATGCTCCAAAGGCGAAATAAAGCAGAAAATCGTCATTTCGTACTTTCTAGTTGAGTTCAAATGTTCGAATATTGTGTAGTTACGAAAGTATGAAATATTAATGTGTTTGAAATTATAAATTCTTGTCCCTCAGAAACCTAGCGTGATTGAGAATAACCGATATCATATCCGAATTCAGGACAAAAAATACTATCAGGATCACATATTTGTGTTTTTGAGACAAAAGAAGTTTATTTTTTGTTGCTGAGTGTAATCTGTCTTATTCTTATGCGTCACGGTTTAGGCTTACTTACTAACCTGTTCCGGCTCCAAATTGCTGTTGTTTCCATCTTTTCTTTGATCTTCCCAAACTTCTTTCTCGTGGTGAAGATTATGGAAATATTCTTAATCCTAATTTAGTGGATCTTTTTAGGTGGTTATGTTAATAAAATAAATAGCAATGAACGAGAAAATTTAATATTGGAAGAAGGAATCCAAATAAAGCAAGTGAAACAAACTAAATATTTGGGAATAATTATGGATAACATTGAAGGTATAGGCAAAGAGAACATAAAACATAGAATTGAATTGAGTAGCAAAATAATATCATCGTTAAATTCCATATGGTGGGATAAGCATATTTGGAAAGACACAAAAAAATATATTGTTAAAACATTGGTGGAATCTGTTGCAATGTATGGAAGTGAGGTATGGACAATCAAATAAGTACTACAAGAATAGACTAATAGCTCTAGAAATGAATTATTTACGGAGAAGTGCCAGAAAGTCTAGATTAGAACATGTCACAAATAAGGAAATTAGAAATATAATGGAAGCAGAAGAAAGCATAATTGAAAGAATTGAGGAGAAGGAATTAAAGTGGTTAGGACATGTCTTAAGAATGGAAGATGAGCGATGGCCGAAGCAACTATATGAATGGCATCCGAACAGAAAGAAAAAAGAGGGAGATCAAGGTTAACATGGAAGGAAAACATGAAGACAGTAATGCAAGCTAGAGGGCTAAGCATCGAAGATGCCCAAGACCGTAGGCTGTGGAGATTTGGCAAGGAAAGACGGCAGCAGCTGTAAAAACCCGAAGATAGATGTTAATAAACAAAATGATCGTCATTGGAAAAGTGAAAACCCATTCTTCCTCTAAGGTGTCTAAATAGGGTTATGTTTGTAACAAGTGAATCTAAACAGTTTTGAAAATTCAGCGAACTGCAGTCGTTATGTGGATTGTATACTCACTCCTTTTAATAACAAACTAAGAAAACGCTTATTTTTTTACATATGATAATACTGCTCCTCATTTTTCCATGAAGAGAAAAAGCGATCCTACTACAGACCTTAGAAGGTCCATGGTGTAGAAGGATGTTGAGACTTCTATCTTCTTAGAAAATCTGCCTACGAGATTTTAGCCAAGTTGTGAGAGCAGCGTGGTGGCCTCCTTTATCCCAGAAAAAAATATTCTAGGAGCCATACTCATGTCTATTAGAGGCTGAGTCGACTCCAGAACCATGGTGCTGACAAAATGTTTAGGTCAGATAAAAAAAATCCTTATCCTATCGGGTAATATAGCTGGCTTATAGCGCAAAAGCTTAAAATATTTTTATCGCAGAATTGCGAAAATGGCCTGCTAGATCCACGGATTTTAATAGCTTCGAATTTATCTACTGTAGATTTAATTGCCACATGTTAACAAAATTCTCATTCCACGGACGAGTTCATAAAACAATACCCAATGAACTCCTGAAGTAAAAGTGGGAACCAATACTGCACGAACAACCATGACAAAAATTCAGGATTTGGGTGAAATCGATATGCTACATATCCAGCATACAGCTCTGATCTTGAGCCTTTAGATTAAAATGTCAATCGATCCAAGGCTCATTGCTTGTATTTGTTGCGTGAAATTACGAAAACATTGATGATGGAAATAGGTATTTACGAATTCTTCACTTCAGAATCCAGATTCTGGTACCGTCACGCGATAATAAACCTCGCCGAAAGATGTCTCAGGAGCTTAGAATCCGATTTGTCTCTAGTTTTAAAAATCCAAATAATATTTGTATAAAAAATACGTTAGTTTTGTGAGTTTTTATATAATGTGTGTGTGTGATAGTATATTATGATGCGAGGTTGGGAAGTGGTTTTTACAGAATCGAGGAAAAATGTTTAAAACCGAACGATATCGAGATTCTGTAAAACACTTCACAAACGTGCGTTGTACATTATTTTTTGCGCGATGGTGAAGGAATTACAGTGGTTAGGACATGTTTTAAGAATGGAAGATGAGCGATGGCCGAAGCAATTATATGAATGACATCCGAACAGAAAGAAGAAAAGAGGGAGACCAAAGTTAACATGGAAGGAAAATATGAAGACAGTAATGCAAGCTAGAGGACTAAGCATCGAAGACCGTAGGCTTTGGAGGTTTGGCACGGGAAGACGGCAGCAGCTGTAAAAACCCGAATACAGATAGATAGTGTGTTTTCAAAATAACGAAAATAGTAAAATAATATCTACGTTGGAAATATTAGCGTTCATTATAAACAATTGACTAACGTTAACAGTGTGGGCAATGTTTATTAGTTGAAATAACAAGAGCCTTGAGAACAGTTATTGATAACATGGCCGCAGGTACGTATTTATTGTTTTATATTTTTTCAAATAAAGTTCAGTTAATTTAAAATGCAATGATTTGTATCGTATAATATATATTAACACTACCTTTTGGATATTGTTTGTATATACATTGTACGTAGTATACATAGAGGGCAGTGGTTTTACTTCCCGCACGTGGGTGTAAATGTAATATTACAGTAGAGTTATTTAGGTTGGCAACCCCGAAATGTAGGAAGTTGAACTTTCAATAATGGTCGCCATTGCTGTAAGTACGACAAAACGCACTATCGCGCAAAAAGGAATAATAAATGTTTGTGCTAGGAGCTTGGATAGCGTCAGCGGTAGTCCACTGAAGTATCAATTCATAGGTCCTGGTTCAAATCCCGGCTCAAGCGTTTATTTTTCTCTTCTCTCTCTCTCTCTCTCTCTCTCTCTCTCTCTCTCTCTCTCTCTCTTTCTGTGTGTGTGTGTGTGTGTGTTAGCGCTCTAGTGGCTAATTTGTTTTTCAGAACTAATCCCGGCATTTAGTAATCAATTTAAAACAAACACGTTTCGATTTCGTTAACCAGTATCATCGTACTATTAGGAGTATGGTTAACCTGAAGAGAAAGCTTAAACTTCACTCTAGCGGCTGAAATTCTTAATTTTTCCTAACGAAACTTCGGCACATGTTATATAAAGAATACGAGGAGATACTCTACTAACAATATAAAATCGTACCATTAGAAGAGAGGACTTATCTAAAAACCGAAATTTAAAAATCGCACTAACAGTCGCCATGTTTGTTTTATCGCAACGAATCTAAATCTTTAAGATTCAATTAACAATAGAAAGACATATTTTGAAAACCAGGAAATCAGTATCTAAATTCGACTTGCTGAAGAATTGGCTATTTTTACGCACTTCCTGTATGATGAACACTTCTTTAGAAAGATTGTACATCTTGACTATCTTACTGTAAATATGTAGTTATTACTGTTACTATCATTGTTAATTTATCACAATTAATAGGAAATATTCGTCCATACAAATAGATTCTTATGCATTGTTTGCTAATGATAATTGTTCCTGTTAGTGTGAAAGAACGCTTCATACTTCAATGCGTCTTGTAAATATAAAGCTTTAATATTTTTTGACAGCTTGCCGGACATTGGAGTCTTTTAAAATAAATCTAAATTTATATTTGCTCTAAACTCGACTTCATTATTATCCAGTGTAAGGTATATATATATATTAATTGGTGTTTCTCGTATAATGTATCATATTTATATAATAATAATAATAATAATAATAATAAAATAATAATAATAATAATAATAATAATAATAATAATTATTATTATTATTATTATTATTATTATTATTATCGTATCATTATTGTTATTAATATTTAATTTTAGGAAGTTATATTTTGAGGTTATTTTAATTATATTATTTTTAGTCTGGACATCTTACCTCAATATTAATGTTGATTTGTTCTTGGACATGTTTCAAAACAATTCTGTACTGGGAAAGCTGACGATAAAACAGAATTGTTTTGAAACATGTCCAAGAACAAATCAACATTAATATTGACGTAAGATGTCCAGACTAAAAATAATATAATTATTGTTATTACCCTATAAAATGTTGTTTGTACATGACATTTACATTGCTACATTATTGTATCTTCAACTGTTTATAATTAGTATAGTGTATATCTATATTTGTCAAATATTTATTTGTATTTGTGCTGGTTGAGTGGAAGAGAGGGGCCTTATGGCCTTAACTCTGCCAGAATAAATAAAGTATTATTATTATTATTATTATTATTATAGTTTATTCCTTATGTTATGGATTAAATTCTGGAATAAAGACATAGAAAAAAAATGACAGATTATTGATTACCCTTCAAAACTTTAATTTTGTGAATTTAATGTTTTCAGTTATTCAAGAAATATGTTACAATATTTTATCAAATTTTTAAAAATTCGTAATACATTTCATTCATATTCGCCTAAATATAAAACCGAAAATGTGGTATTATACGTGTAGGTGAATTCCATGATGGCTGACAACAATTTTTAAAAAAAATAATATATATTTTTTTTTTTAGCCTTCGGATAATAGGTCCCTATTTTTCTCTTCAAAACTTTTATATAGAGGTTTCAATCTCTTTAGCACAACATATTTTTTATATCTGTAATAATTGTATTTAAAATATACGGTTTTATATCAGTAACTGGCTTAATAATTGTAGTATGGCATCATGATTTTACACAGTGAGAATAAAATAATCTCTGTGAAGTTTTCAATTTTCATTCAACAAGCAATTGTGAATATAGTATATACAAGGAGGTATTACAAAATACATGTTTTGAATAATATATTCTAATAAACTTTAGTTATTAAGTGTACAAAATAATAAAGATAACAGACGCTGCAACTAACGCTTCTGCGTGGTTTAAGAGCGTTAATTAAAATAAATAACATCTATTTCTTGCGTATGAGTTTGTGTATGTTCTACTTGAAATATTTTTAATGGTCAACATTGTGAAGCAGGGAAGGAACTTTACTTTTTTATGTGTTACGTCAAATTTTGATTTGAATTCACCTGTAGCAAAACTAAATGCAACACAATTGAAACTTATAAAAATAGTAATGTTATTTGTGTAAGGCTGAAGAAAATATTAATTTATCTACTATTATTACAATCGGTGACACTTTAGTTCCTAGTTACTAGACAACAAAACCTATAACATACAGGGTGTAACAGGACCTCACCGACAAAGTGATAGGGATGATAGGCCATGCAGAGAGGATAATTTTTTGTGAAGGAACATATTAGTCGCAAACACGTTGTTTATAAGTTATGCGCAAATGAAGGTGTTCACCCATAATGGTCGGAATTGAAAACAAACAATTGTACACATATCATTTTATTGAAAAAAAAACATGTTTTTACAATAAGTATTCAAACAGTCGACCCTGTGCCTAATTGCATGTTTGATATCGTCGCAGCAACGATCGGCCAGCACGGCCGATCATGGCAGGACTCTTTTTGACATCGTCAAAACACTTATTGTTTGAACACTTATTCTAAAAACGTGTATTTTTTAAATAAAATGATACGTGTACAATTGTTTGTATTCAATTCCGACCCTTACGGGTGAACACCTTCATCTGCGCATAACTCATAAACGATTTATTTGCGACTATATGTTCCTTCACAAAAAATGATCCTCTCTGCATGGTCTATCATCCCTGTCATTTTGTCGGTGAGGTCCTGCTACACCATGTATAATCTAAAAAAATACAAAACACGTTATCAAAACAAAATACAGGTTCAACAAAACGTAAAATACATTTTATTGATGATTTCGTATCACTATATAAATAAACTTTGCTTGACTTTTCTGGAAGTATATTAATAGTTAAATCTTGGATTGCTTTTTAATTTTTTCCTGATGAATAATGAAAATCATCTTCTCCGCTCATTTTTACTTTAAATTCACATATGAAACTAGCAAACAAAATTGCAGAATATAATCATGTTTGATTTATTGTCTTTTTTCCCTGCAAAGCCGACTTCACTCTTTCTCCAAACATATCGTTTCCGCAAGAAATAAATTTCATTAAATACTGGGTGCAGCATAAATCAGTTAACTGAAAATGCAAATATTAAAACCGGAAAGTTACCTTAATTTTTACACGCTTTGTATTAGCTTGACCTGTATTTAACTATCTATCTATCTATCTATCTATCTATCTATCTATCTATCTATCTATCTATCTATCTATCTATGTAACGGAATATTTCAATGCAATTTTCACCCACTTAAAATCATTGGGTCGACTTGAAACTTTGTATACTTGTAAAGGTCCCGTGACAATACAATAATTTCATATTTATTTTCTAAATTCCTGGCCAGAATCATTAGAAAATAAAAAACGTGTCCTTGTATCTATGTAATGGAATCTATGAACACGATTTTCACCCACATAGAAACATTGGATCGACTTGAAACTTTGTGTACTTGTAAAGGACCCGTGACAATACAATATTTTCATATTTGTTTCTAAAATCCTGGCCAGAATCGTCAGAAAATCTAAAAAAGTGTCTTAGTATCCAAGTAACGGAATATTTGAACACGATTTTCACCCACTTAGAAACATTGGATCGACTTGAAACTTTGTATACTTGTAAAGGGCCCGTGGCAGTACAATAATTTCATATTTTGTTTCTAAAATCCTAGCCAGAATCATCAGAAAATCAAACAAATGAAAACTGGTATAATAGGTTGCGGACTTGTCGACTTTTTAGTCAATCGTTGTAAGAGCTCAGTTGGTAGAGCGGCGAATTCTAGTGGTATATAATTTCAGTAATCCGTAGGTCGCTGGTTCGAATCCGGCTGGGAAGATTTTTTTAGAAGAGTATTACTTTTAGCTCATACTAAAATAGTATCGAATTTAAATATATTTACATTTTTATCTTATTCTGTAAAGTATTAAAATAAAAAAATTAAAATAAATAATAGTTTTAAAAACTGAAACAACACGCTTTATTAGAAAACCAAACTAAAAAAATGAAAAATAATTATAATTTCCAACTTAAAGTGGTCAACAAAAAAATCATCTCCAACACATATAGATTAAAACTACAAAAGAAAATAATGTTACCATCAAAAGCGCCGGGTGCTTTTTATGCTTTTTACATCTTCTTAGAGACTTTACCGTTACCAATATATGTTTATTATCAAATATATTAATTGATATATAGCACCCCACGCTTTTGATGGTAAAATTATTTTCTTTTTGTTGATAAATCTAGTTTTATTCTATATGTGTTGTAGATAATTTTTTTGTTGACCACTTCAATTTTATCCCAAGCGTGTTGGAAATTAAAATTATTTTTCATTTTTTTACTTCGGTTTTCTAATAAAGCTTTTTGTTTTAGTTTTTTAAACTATTATTTATAATAATCTGGGATTTTATTATTTCTTTAATAATTTTATTTAATTCCCATTCCAAATATATATTTAAACATTATTAAGTTAATTATTTAATTAAATAAAGATAAAATATAAATATAAATATTTTATATCAATAATGAACTATAATCTCGATTTCATGGTTTGTTGGAAATACACTTATTGTTGTAAGCTATTGACAAATGTTTTTAAGAAATTAATACTTCTAATTATTGAAGGCTTGATCGGCCGAATTTACGAAATGCGATTGGAGAATGGAGGTTACCAATGTCCAATCACAAGTTGACAACGAATTGTCCTGTGGAATTCTGGGATAACATACTTCATAAAGAAGAACAGATAACATCAAGACGTGGTGTAAGCTAGACGCCATTTGTATAGCCCCGTTTAATAAGGTAATATTTAAAGTTTACTTTAATTTGCTACATAAATAACATATAGTGAAAGTTCAAAATATTTACGTGAGTAGCTTAAAAGTATAAAAATTTCATTTAATGAAGGATATATTTAAAGTTTCATCTTCACATTGTTAACTCACGAGAATGAAGGTAAAATTAAATAACGTTGTTATATTATAAACGAAGAATCTATTGTAGTACATTATTTTCTGTAGCTTACAACATATATTTTAAAACAACTACCGAAATTGTTCCTTAGTTAGCAAATTACCTAACGCAGTTGTGTTCGAGATTGTATTCTGAAGGTCCCGTATTCAAACCCCAGTTTCAACCAATCTGATTTTTACTTTCCTTGCAACCATGTGCAGTGGTAACGGACTTACGTCGCATTCTGTATGCTAAATACGCATCATATATAATAAAGTACTTCGAATGTAGGTACAATATTGTAGACAACACGTTACAAAATCAGGTATAGTAACTCGCTGCTCTTAGAACACTCCCGTAATAAATATTGTTTTTATAACTAGTTGTCTAAATAACTGAATTAATTTCTCAGACAATCAAGTTTTCAGTAAATTTTAGAAACCCCTAAAAACATATTGTGAATATCGATCCATAAATGTAATTACATTTTAGTTAGTACCGTATAGAATTGTATGCATTTTATTTATTATTAATATTAGGTTATCTCATAAGTAAAGATGGTTTCTAATGTAATGTGTATGTGATGACATTTTGTATATGTGATTCACTAGGAATTTATTCCAAACTGGCGTACAGTCATTGCGGATCTTTATTTTCAACAACTTGAACGAGTTCATGAAATCTTTAGGGTCGCGGTTTCAAACCCAACCCGACCTTATACCGTACGAACAATCATGACAAAAATTCCGGAATTGGGAGAAATCGAACAGCAACCACACAGAATATATCCCTGATCTTGCGCCTTAAGAACATCACCTACTTCGATCTATGGCCCATATCGCCCATTTATTGCGTGAAAGTTTATGAGCATTGAAGCTGTAAAATCGGTCTCCACGAATTCTTCGCATCAAAAACTAGAGACTGGCATTGTTGCGGGATAATATCGCTGAAAAATTGTTCAAGACCACAGAATATATTGGTATCTAATTTGAAA
Source organism: Diploptera punctata (assembly GCA_030220185.1). Classification (NCBI taxonomy): domain Eukaryota; kingdom Metazoa; phylum Arthropoda; class Insecta; order Blattodea; family Blaberidae; genus Diploptera; species Diploptera punctata. The sequence goes on along the minus strand of JASPKZ010009373.1, from coordinate 68,925 downwards.
TAGTAGTTTAATTTCTAATAAAAAAACTCTAAATAAAATTTTGTTTAAAATTGGCATTACTTATGATACAGTATCTGTACTATAAAATAAGTGATTCCACTAGACAGTCTGGACGAGATATCTGTAGCTCTGTGTGACGGTTCCATTGCCCTCAAAATAAAGAGTCTGATACTCATTTCCGTTAGAGGTTTAGTCGATCATGTTGCCGCCGGGATATTTAGGCTAGTTTAAAATTTCAGACCTCATCCGGGTTCGAGCCTGTGACGTTTTGCCATAACCAACTACGCTACGGTGTCCCCCCATTAATACAATAATAATTTTATTTTTATTTTCACTAGCTTGCATCAGACCAGTTATTCTGTTATTGTGTAGCTGTTTTCTTATTTTTGTGTGCGTAATTAATTATTGTATAATTTATAATATGTATGCTAGTTATAAAATCCTAATTACATAAATAGGTAGATTTTTTATATGTAATTCATCGTATTGAGTAGACCGCTATGAACTCGGAGTAACTCGTTTTTTACTCAGCGGACACCGGTTTGGTCCCTGGTCGTGACGGTTTCCTGGGTGAGTTTTTAAACAAATTTTCTCACACATAAAACAATGACAGGACATTTTAAGGCCCACATTGTAACTAAAAACCATCGAAAACCTTCTTCCCATTTTCAAGTTGTTTTGTATGAATGTATAAGTGAATGGGGTGTCTTGTCTTAAGTGTTCATTCTATCTCGGAAGTGGCCTTTGGGATTGAGCCCCTTAGTGTCCGTGTGTTGTCAGAAAAGTATGTGTGTGGTACAGGTTTTAAAATATTTTCCCGATAGTTTGTGTCCCTTTAAGGTTCGAGTAGCATGGGGCATGTAAAATATTCCTACAAAAAAGAAGAGAGGTTAAACTAAAATAAATAAATAAAGAGATATCCATGAGATTGATAGGTAATGATGCCATTATAAAGTAGAAATGATAAAAATATATATCCATAATGGCGTAGCTCATTGTTGAGTCATAGTCCTTTGCAAGGAGCTACTAGACCAAGATAAGGTTTAGTTACCTTTGCTCGTAGATGTCATGGATGGCTTGTGGTTAACATACGACCCAATGTGACATCTAACAGGCAACTAAGGTATTACTAGGACATTGGTGTCGGTATATTTTGCATAGGGGCATCTTTATTCAGGCATCTTTATTCACCATGAAAATCTTCAGACCCGGGACCCATGGCTTAAAGTCTTTCCCGGAGGACTGCTCCTTGGATTTTTCCATCCTAAAAATCCATCGACCGCGGCGGGTTTGAACCCCTGACCCTCGGAACCAGAGGCAAGAGCATAACCACTAGTCCACTGCGGCCGATAATAAGGAAATATGGACCAGTAATATGATAAAAAATTGTAAATATAGTTTTAATAGAGGGATATTTTTGTAAGAAATTAATTGGTCGATTATCTCATTTGCATACATGGAAAGTTAATGAACCAATAATGTTGGAAATTCGAAGTTCAATGTTAGGAAATGCTTCAATGTCGAGAAAATACATATGAGGCTCATGAAGGTAAACTAATTAAGAAGTCCTTCACGAGCAGATTGAGGAAGTTGTGTAAGGGAAGGGGAGACTTAGGGGTCGTCCTCACATTTCGGACGGGAGAAACTGCAGTCTGACTTTGAATATCAGAAGTGTTTAACCCCTACAAGTCTTGCATGATGAGGGAAGGTTGCTGCTTCGTTTTGCCAAAGTTGCTTACCTTGTTGTTGATTCTCAGCAAATTGAACTTCATGGCTGACTCTTGTTCTCCAATCCTTACAAAGTTTGCAAGGTTAAGAGCGCAGTACTGAATTAACCGTAACGAAATGCTCTTTAGAACTGCTTCAAGTGGCATCTTGTTGAGTTCTAAATTAAGTAATTAATTTTTATTTTTATACAAGACGTTTTAATCATCAAAATGAAGTTATGTAGAGTGCCTCATGTTATCATAAATACAAATCTTCATTCATTTATCGTTTTTCCGCAAAATGAGAAGCCACAAAGATATGTATATAGGATGTTGAAAAAAAACCGACAACGAAGGTGAGGTGGTATATTGAATAGATTTAGAATAGATTTATTTAGCCTGGTGGAGTTAAGGATATGTGGCCTTCTCTTCCATTCACCAGGACAAGCATATGTTACATATAAATACAAAAAATTGCATAGTACATACTAAACTATTAATTATCTGTTAAATTGAATAATAATGAAAATAATGTATAATAATACAATAGCATTAAATACAATTAAAATTAAATTAATGATAGAATGTGTACAGAAAGGAATAACAGCTCGAATCTACTATACATATAAAGAAAAGGAAAGAACAAATAAAATAAACTACAATGAACTAATCTATCGCTTATTATACAAGGCATTAGGTATATAGGTCCTATATTAACAAATCTTAAAACAATTTTTATAAATAATGAAAAAACAAATTATTATTTTTTAAAAAGTGATATTAGTGAGTTGTTTCTGTTAATTTTATTTTCAATTTGTTTCTGAAAGATGGTAAAGTTTGGCAGTCTCTGACATAGGCTGGAAGAGAATTCCATGCTCTAGCAAGAGACTCTGTAAAAGATTCATGTTTATCATTTTTAATAACGTACCAATGTCCAGAAATGATGTATTTTCACACTATGAGTGGCTAACTTCTCAAAAGTCCCGTCAATTGGATTTCAAGACCCAATATATGACAATATTGTATCAGTCACATCACGTTTTCAAGATATCCACCTCCCATCTCATTGCAGATCGTACCTTGACGGTGTAGAGATTGGTGCACGCGTTTAAACGCGCCTTGCCTCGTTTGCATTATTTCTGCAGCAGCGTGGATTCAGGTTATAAGATCCATACGTGTCTCTACTGGAGTCTGATAAACAGACTGTTTCATGTCACCCCACAAAATGTAGTCGAGAGTTAAAATCAAGTGATCTCGGTGACCATTCGACTGGTCCCCGCTCTGCCAATCCATCGACCTGAATACGTGGTATCCAAATATCTCCTCACATTGGCATCGAAGTGAGCTGGAGCTCCGTCATGTTGCAGCCACATTCCGTTGCTAAGCCACGTATCACAGGTTCCGTACCTGTGAGTTATCAAGTAATGAGTCATCAAGTAATGAGTCATCAAATCTCTCGAACCAACACTGATCTTGAGAGATAATTGACTAGCCATAGTGTGCAAACGCATCATTTCGGGACATCGCTATCTTATTAAAAATGATCAATATATCTCAATATACTACCTCACCTCCACTGTCGATGTTTTTTTGCAACACTCTGTATATGATAGAGAATGCAATAAAAATAGAGGGCCAAACTTCCGGTATGAATTTCTCATATGTAAATCATTATTGTTTAAGTCCAAATTAACTGATATCTTCAATTCCAAAAATGAAAATACTAACTGCATAACAACTATACCCAGCATTTTGTGTATACCTACAAATATCCATCTAGGAAGATTTTATTTTACTTTATTTCCATTCCTTCCATGTTTTGTAGTGTTAGCTAATATTAGACCACATCCGCATTGTGCTTTGTTTTATCTGTATTTTAGTAATATTTTAAAATTGTAATAAGTAGGCTATTTAATTTTTTTGTATAATTTTATTATTTGCTGGTTGAGTGGAAGAGAAGTCTATATGGACTTAATTCTGCTAGCTTAAATAAATCATTATTATTATTATATTATTGTTATTATTATTATCATCATTATTATCATTATCAATATTATTATAATTATTAACTAATTGGCTCTATCGAACCCGTAGATATAGGCTCTCCATACATCCCTATTCTGAGCTAATATTATCTAATCATCCCCTGTATAATCCACTTCCCTCAAATCATGGATAATGTTATTCTCTCCCACCTCATTCTTGGTCTATCAACTGGGCGTTTTCCAACTGGTTTTGTTACCAGAATCTTCCATGTACCTCTTTAATTCCCCATACGTGCAAAATGTCCTTCCCATCACAGCCTACGAGACTTAATTGTTCTTATTATATATGGCTTCATATACTGTACATATCATGTTGGTCACTATTATGTGTTTTCTCCATTCACCTGTCTGTCTTCATCTCTTTTTGGCCCAAAAAAAATTCTAAGAACTTTATTCTCAAATACTCGTAATTTTCTTTCATCCCTTAAAGTAAGACTCCAATTATTGTTATTATTATTGTCATTATTATTATTTTATTATCATTATCATTATTATTATTATTATTATTATTATTATTATTATTATTATTAACAAGTTCATTTCACATTTGTGGATTTAGAAAAGGCATATGACACTGTACCTTTACAAAAGTTGTGGGAAGCATTAGAAGATATGGCCATAAATGATACAATTATTAATGCAATAAAAAGTTTGTATAAAAATGCAATATCTAAAATTAAAATTGGAAAATATGTATCGGAAGAAATTAAAGTAACAAAAAGGCCTTCGTCAAGGTTGTAGCATTTCACCAACATTATTTAAGATATTTATACATAAAGCACTGTCAAACTGGAGCAAAAAATGTTCAGGAATGGGAGTACCAATTGGAGATGGATCAACAGATACAATATATACACTGTTATTTGCGGATGACCAGATAATAATTGCTCAAGAATATGAAGACATGGAGTTTATGTTCAGAAAATTATTGGACGAATACGATAACTGGGGTTTGAAAATAAATTTAGAAAAAAAAACATTTTATATGGGATGTGGAGCCGAAACCGAAGATTTGATATTAGAAGATGAAAAGGGGTATATTAGAGGATGTGAAGAATTTGAGTATCTGGGAGTAAAATTAGATAAAGAGGATAAACAAGAAAGTGATATTAAGAACAGAATAAATAAAGGTAGAGCAATAACATCAATGATGAATGGAGTCTTATGGAACAAACATATAACCAGGAAAAATAAGTTACAAATATATAATTTAATATTGAGAAGTACTGTCACATATGGAGCTGAAGTTTTGGAAATTCAACAATAACTTAGAACAAGAACTTATGTCGATGGAAATGGATTTCTTGAGGAGAGCAGCAAGATGTTCAAAATTAGGCAAAATAAGAAATACTGTCATAAGAGAAAAAATGATAATATTGGTTATTCAATAGTAGATTATATACGGTATAAGCAATTAAATTGGTATGGGCACGTACGACGAACGCAAGAAGGAAGATTACCCTGGAAAACATTGGAATGGTGTCCACCTGGAAGAAGGAGGAGAGGAAGACCTCGAAACTCGTGGATGCAAGAAATAAGAACTGGAATGAGAGCAAGAGGACTGGAGGACATGGATTGGATGGAAAGAGACGAGTGGAGAAGAAAAATAAAACTTCAGGCACAGAAAGATGTGTAAACATTAAAATTCTGTATATAAATAAAATTGTTATTATTATTATTATTATTATTATTATTATTATTATTATTATTATTATTATTCCATCCATAGTAATTCTGTCCGAGGGCAGGTCCTTCACTGCAATCATAGCACTTTCATGCTATGCTTGCAGTTTTACTAGGGAATTGTAGGTGTGGTAGCTTCCCGTTGCTTTCCACACCGGTGAAGGGTGATGATGATGATGATGATGATGATAGGGATAGGGATAGGGATGATGATGGCCATATGATTTCGGAGGCCGTTTGGGCCTTAAAGTTTTCCTGACATTTGTCTTACAGGTGAGGAAAAACCTCACCCAGAAAAACTGCCCCGACCGGGGATCGAACCCGGATCCCCTGCGTGACAAGGCAGCACCCTACGTCGCTACGTCGAGACCACAGCGGTGGACTTATTATTATTATTATTATTATTATTATTATTAATATTACTATTTTTATTATTATTAATATTACTATTTTTATTATTATTAATATTACTATTTTTATTATTATTGTTATTATTAATATTATTATATGTAATTAGAAATACTGATATTAGAAAACAGATGAATTCAGAAAGAAGTAATACGGTATGGACACGTAATATTAATGTAGGATGTAATACTACCAAAAGCCGGCCATTCATTGAAAATTGAAAGAAGGAGCAGAAGAGGAAGGCCAAGAACAACTGGAAGAATAACATTCAACGAGGACATTTGGTGTAACGGATCAAGTCCCAGAGGACAGAGAACATGGAGAACTTCAATTAAAGGAAATTTGTGAATGTGTATTACAGACTGATAATCCATAAGTCAGTAGACTTATATGCATTTTCTTAAACTCATGTTAATTATTAAGATTGGTTTGAGAGAAATCTCAATGATGAGGAAAATTCTCAATGAATAATAAAATATTATTGTAGGTAGAGAATAAACATACCCTCCATGGTATCTTTACCTTGTCGTGGTGGAGTGGCTTGTGTGCTTAAATGATCCTGAGAGCTATGCCGGCGGTAGCATTGCTGCCGATAGGGTTACCCATGCCGGACTGGTCGAAGGTGATAAGCCAGACGAAATAAGTACCTTGGTCGAAAGAGTGACGATCTTTCACCGTAAAAATACAACCGTCAAGAAATGCGGACATGGGTTCTACTGGGGTAAAATTTTCCGGAGGTCAAATAGTCCCCCATTCGGTTCTCCGGGCGGGGGACTACTTCAGGGAACCCATGCCAAAGGCTCAAACACAGGGACATGTTCCTAGGAACATGGAATTTTAGGACTTTATACAATAGCGGGGGCACTAGAGATATTAACGCGGGAATTGGATAAATCGCCCTTGGATATAGTCGCTTTACAGGAAGTTAGGTGGCCAGGAGAAGGCAGTCAGGAATCAGGAAGCTTTGCATTATACTATGGGGGTGCAGAAAGACCTGCATTTGGAACGGGTTTTTTAGTCAGAAGGAGGATCCTATCTGCTATCCGAGATATTAAGTTTGTTAGTGATAGGATATCATACATAATTCTAAAGGGTAAACGACATGATTTTATAATTGTAAATGTACATGCCCCCACAGAAGATAAAGATGACAAGATCAAGGATGAGTTCTATGACGAATTAGAATGCTTATTTGATAGCCTTTCACGATATCATATGAAAATTGTCTTAGGAGATTTAAATGCAAAAGTGGGGCGGGAAGATATATTCAAACCAACAATAGGCAAATTCAGTCTTCATGAAGATAGTAACGACAACGGGGTTAGATTAGTCACATTTGCCACATCAAAGAATCTCATTGTTAAGAGCACAACATTTCAGCATAAGGATATTCATAAATACACCTGGACGTCCCCAGATGGAGAAACTCGGAACCAGATAGATCATGTATTAGTGGATAAACGCTGGCACAGTAGCATCATCGATGTTAAATCAGTTAGAGGGACAGACTGCAATTCGGATCATCATCTGGTCAGAGTGAAAATCAGACAACGGCTATCGCTTATGAGAGGAACAAACGCTAAAGATGATTCTGTAAAATATGAATTAAAAAACTTGAAAAAAATGATTGAAATGCGGCAAGAATACCAAATCAAAATTGCTAATAGATTTGAAGTACTGGAATCTTCAGATGACAATGTGGCAAACGAAGAAGAGAACTGATATAAATAAAGAATGGGAGGCTATAAGAGATACTATTAAATTGTCAGCATCAGAAAGCATTGGTTGTTTAAAAAAGAGGAAAAACAAGAAATGGTTTGATGAGGAATGTGCCGACATCGTAAAGAAAAGAAAGCTAGCAAAAATGAAATGGTTACACGAGCCAAATGAGGTAAATTTAGAGCAATTGGGTAGTGTTAGACGGGAAACCACCAAGTTACTAAAGAGTAAGAAGAGGGAATATTTGAGAGAGAAGATTAATGATCTTGAAATGAATGCAAAAAATAGGAACATTAGAGAATTATATGAGGGAATTAGTATAGAGAAGAAAGGGTTTCAGGCTAGAACAAACATAATTCGGAATGAAAATGGGGATATGATTGCAGATTCCAAGAGTATATTAAATAGATGGAAAAGTTATTTTAATCAGCTATTAAATGTACATACAGAACAGGACATTGAGGAGGATAAGTTACAGACAGCAGAAATGCTAGTCGCAGAGCCAAGTGCATTAGAGGTTGAAATGGCAATTGAAAAATTGAAGATGTATAAAGCATCAGGTTCAGATGAGATCCCAGCAGAAATGATAAAATCAGGGGGAGAAAAATTGATGGACAAGATACGCTGGTTGCTTACTATGATTTGGGAAAAAGAAGCTCTTCCAGATGAATGGAAGGAATCAATTAATCGTACCAATTTATAAGAAAGGAGATAAAACTGATTGCAACAACTATAGGGGCATCATTCATTACTTTCAACATCGTACAAAATTCTAACAAATATATTAGTAAGCAGACTTACTCCCTATATTGATAACATTCTAGGAGATCATCAATGTGCATTTAGAAGAAACAGGTCTACAACAGATCAGATTTTTAGTATAAGACAGATTTTAGAAAAGAAATGGGAATATAATGGTACTGTACATCAACTATACGTAGACTTCAAAAAAGCATATGATTCAATTAAGAGGGAGACGTTATAGTTATATAGTATCCTGCTGGAGTTCGGAATTCATAAAATGTTAGTTAGACTTATACGAATGTGCCTAAATGGCACAAAGAATAGGGCGCGTGTAGGCAAATATTTTTCGGATACTTTTGAAAACCACAATCGGTTGAAGCAAGGAGATGCACTATCTCCTCTACTATGTAATTGTATACTGGAGCATGCTATCTAATCTTCAGAGGATGAAGAAGGCCTAAAACTCAATGGTATTAACAAGCTGTTAGTTTATGCTGATGATGTAGTATTTTTGGGCGGTAGCGAGGAGATACTAAAGGCCAACACGCACACACTATTGAGTAACACTAAGAAATTAGGACTGGAAGTAAATATCAGTAAAACTAAATATATGGTCACACGTAGAAATACATTATATAATGTAAATGGACAGCTAATGACAAATGAGGGAAATTTTGAGGAATTGGCTGAATTCAAATACCTAGGAACAATAATCACAAATAGGAATGAGATGCACAAAGAAATTAAACATAGGCTCAATTCTGGAAATGCAAGCTATTATGCATTGCAGAGACTTTTGATGTCCCAACTCCTTTCAAAAAACGTTAAGCTGAAAATATATAAAACTATTATTCTACCAGTTATATTATATGGGTGCGAAACATGGACTCTTACTTTAAGGGAGGAAAGGAGATTACGAGTATTTGAGAATAAAGTTCTTAGGAAAATTTTTGGACCAAAGATAGATGACAAGACAGGTGAATGGAGAAAACTACATAACAGTGAACTACATGGTCTTTATAGGAAGCCAGATATAATAAGAACAGTTAAGTCTCATAGACTGCGATGGGCAAGAGATGTGGCACGAATGGGGAATGAAAGACGAGCATGGAAGCTTCTAGTAGGAAAACCAGAGGGAAAACGCCCAGTTGGTAGACCAAGAATGAGGTGGGAGAACAACATTAACTATGATTTGAGGGAAGTAGATTATACAGGGAATGGTTGGAAAGCATTAGCTCAGGATAGGGATGTATGGAGAGCTTATGTCCGTGCGGCCATGAACCTACGGGTTCGATAGTGCCAGTGAGTGAGAGAATAAACATAGGCCTGAAAATTCTTATTAGGTGTGGTATAGAGGGTTACAAAGAGAATTGTTGTGCAGCCCAGATCTTTTGTTTTCTGGAATTAAATATAGAACATTAATCCTAGGTTTTAGTAATTGTAACGCTGTGTGTAGGGTGAATGACGTAATCTTAACACAATCAGATGCATTCCTTTTATTGTTAGTGAATTAAGTTAGCGAGCTTCATCTGAAATTACAATATTCGGGTGTCAGTGAGACGACGAGCCTGTATTCAGGCAGGAAACGGTCATTTTAAACAGTTTTTTTGTAAAACAAATTAACACACACGGTTCCCCCTTTGGTCCAAAAAAATTGTTAAAGTTCTTAGGAAAATGTTTGGATCAAAAAGAGATGAACAGAGAAGCTAGTTGTGAATACTGCGTAACAGTGAAGTTCATGATCTTTATAGGGAACCAGATATAATAACAGTTAAGTCTCCTAGACCACTATGGGCAGGACATGTGGCACTAATGGGGAATGAATGCTTATTATAAGAAAGCCCAGTTGGTAGATCAAGAATGAGTGATAGAATAACATTAACCATGATTTGAGGGAAGTAGATTATACAGGGGATGTTTGGAAAATATTAGCTCAGGGTAGGGATGTGTGGAGAGCTTACGTTAGTACGGAAATCAACCTATGGTTTCTATAGCGCCATTAAGTTAGTATATTAATGAAAACGAGCTGAATATTAATTAACTATAAACAAACGTACATACATTAGCGTACTTCTAACCTCGCTTTCCAAACTCATTTTAATATATTTTTGTTTATTCGTATTCACATATGAGGGGTCTGTACTAGGAATTTGGCCCGGTTATTGAATAAACTGTTTGCACAGCAATGACTTAACGCATCTTTCGTCTGTGATTGCGTGATAAAATCCATATAGACATAATTTTCTCCCGTATATGTTGTCCTAAATCATGAATGTGACTTCCTTCAAAAGAGAGGTAAAGCCAGATGTCACAGATTTATGACACGTAAAATGACCTTGAGCTTCAAAATGACTTTTGTCTCTGTGCAAAAGCATTCTCAGCCCTTTTACACACACATCGTAATTATGAAGCTACAGATCTGAGGTGATAACGTCGTTAAATAAAATACTGCCTATTTGTAATATCTAATTTCATTTTATTCTAGTAGTCTTTTAACTACATACTTGTGAAATGAATTACATATATATTTTTTAGTCTTAAAACCTACATTCTGAAAATAGCTTAAATCTGGCTAGAACTAAACGACCCAATATTAATGGAAGCACTTTCACCTATATAGGCCTATATAATTAAAATTGGTTATTCACTAATATATAAAGTTTTAGGACTCGGGTTCTAATCCCGGTTCAGATGTTTATTATTCTTTTAATGTCATGTGTAACTTTCAAAATGCCAAAAATTAATACTAATAAAGTTCATTGTAAAATTACGTTGATGTATTAGTCACAATATTATAGTATATTGCGACACGAGTGGAGTAACCACTTGATAGATCGAGGAAAAGTTTAAAATAAAAAAAGAGCCGCTTGCGCCGAGGTATTTTTAAATTTCCGAGAATATGTTGTGTGTTTACGACATGTGTAATGTGTACTATTTTTTGCACCATTTTAATAATTAAGATATTAGCTGAATATTAATAAATATAATTGAAGATAAAGGAAAAATTGCACTTAAACTAGCGTGAAATATTTTCTTATAGAATAACAGTGCGCATGCGCCAGAGTTTATAGAGCCAGCGATAACCCACAATCGAACCACATATCGATTATAGTCTTTATAACAATATAACTGAAAAAAAACAAGCGCTAGCATAAGTGCAGTTCACATTGAAAAACTGCACTTAAACTGGCGTGAAATGTTTTCAAAGTCCTATAGAATAACAGTGCGCATGCGCCAGAGTTTAAAGAGCCAGCAATAACTCACAATCGAACCACATATCGATTATCGTCCTCGATTACTATTAGTTGCTTTGAAATTTAAATATTATATTTATATATTAAATATATTATAACAATATAACTGAAAAATCAAGCGCTAGCATAAGTGCAGTTGAGCCAAGATAAATGTTATATTTCAGAAGGTAAATCGACTATATGTGTTGCTATGGAGAAATAATAAGTATTGTTGGTCATGTCGCCATCTTATATTTGTTAAAACTGTAATACCAATTAGATTTGAGATTTATTTCTGATTATGCAGAACGTTTTAGACGATATGTGCAGTGATAACGAAATATAAGAGGTGTTGAAAGCTGGATGTGATGAATTAATACCGAAAAAAATATAAACAGAGGTATGAGTTAGCATATGTTTAATTGTGTAAATATTTAAAAGAACATGATGTGGATATTAATGAAAATAACACATTGGCGTATTTTGTATTAAGAAGTAGTAAATTGACGAATCCAGGAAGTTTGTGATGTGAATTTTCGATGCTAAAAACAACGATAAAGTTAAATAGTGGAATTGATATCGGAAGTTCCACTAAGTTAGTGTGATTCTTGAAAAGGAAACATGCTGGACATCGTCCGAAGAAATCAAAATAATTTTCGAGGGAGGATGTAAATAAGTTTCTGAATGTAGCTCCTGATGAAAAGTATCTGTTAATGAAAGTAGTAATTATAATGGTGATTGCAGGGGCTTGCCGAAGAGAGGAGCTGATAAAAATTATATTTCAAAATAAATGCTTTTACTTACCGCACTAGTGCTTCTGGTCTTTTTAAAGGAATGAGATTTCTTTTGTTTTCATGGCAACCAAGATTGTTGGCGGAATGTCAAATTACGATGCACAGCAACTATAATAATACAAAATAGGCCTATAAAATATTAGTTACATAGTGTAAAAAATATAAAATTGTAAAATCAAGTACCTAATAAGTCCGTCTTCACAACTGATAAAGTTATTATTTCACTGCAGGCGTTTTGGGACTAATCCCATATTCAGCAGAAGACTGATTTAGTCCCATATTCAGCAGAAGACTGATTTGCTACTGGCAATAGATGAAGTACTACTAATTTCATCTACAGCAGAAGATTGGTTTGCTACTGACCATAGTAGTACTACAGTAGGCCTACTTCATGTATGGTCAATAGCAAACCAACTTTCTGCTGAAGATAGAACTAGGTTGTAATTAATATTTAATTTTAGGAAGTGATATTTTGGGGTTATTTTAATTATATCATTTTTAGTCTGATCATCTTACCTCAATATTAATGTTGATTTGGTATTGGACATGTTTCAAAACAATTCTGTTTTATCGTCAGCATGTCCAGACTGGTTTGATTTATGTTGCATTATGTTGCACAACCTGGATGTCGATGTCAGCTCCATCCTGTAGTTGGCCAAAGAACCTTGACCTTGTTTGGAGGTTCTTTGGCCAACCACAGGATGGAGCTGACATCGACATCCAGGTTGTGCAATATAATGCAACATAAATCAAACCAGTCTGGACAAGCTGACGGTAAAACAGAATTGTTTTGAAACATGACCAAGAACAAATCACCATTAATATTGAGGTAAGATGATCAGACTAATAATAATATAATATAACTAGGTTATTATTATTGTTATTATTTGTGGGTACCTGATTTATAATTTGAGTACAGAACAAAAATGGACCGAGTCTAAAAACTTGATATCCTAATTATATGTGAATTTGGATTCAAAATATAAATATTTCTTCAGAGCAATAATGAACCAAATGTTCTATTTGATCCTTTTTACTGTAAAATTAATGTTTCCATATATATAAGTTTCTTTTCAAAAGAGTAAAATATGGTCTTGTTCCACATTTGCTCTAAATCCTTTAATTGTATACTAGCCTGATAGTTTTATATTATGTCTAGAATAGTGTATTATTCTTTGACCATGAATATATTTTCAGTTTACAAGTAAATATAAATTTATTCTATGTAGGTAGTTAATCTAGGTATAAACAAATCAGTCTCGGTTACTCCTTGCAGGTTTTTCTCAGGGTTTCTTCCTTCCCCCCATACCACAAATTTCATACTCCATACTCATCTAATCCATTTAATTGAACTTCCTTCATCCGTTCCTGTGATGTGCGTCAGGCGTGGTCGACCGGCATCCTTGTCGTTCAGATTTCTGTAAATATATAATATATATAGGTGCTTCATTTATTATCATTATTATTATCATTATTATCATTATTATTATCATTAGTATTATTATTATTATTATTATTATTGCTGCTGCTGCTGAATCTGTAGCATAAGATTTCATACATCCAATGCCGAATTGGTTAAGGCCTGCGTCTGGTCCCTGCCCTGAGTCAAATGAATCAATTTCATCGTTGCTGTGTCAATTTATTATTATTATTGTTATTATTATTATTATTATTATTGTTATTATTATTAGTATTAGTAAAGTTTTTTTGGATTCAGGAAGATGTTTGGATCTCAATTTGTATCTAGAAAGACAAAAATACTCATGTATAAGGTTGTCCTTAGACCAGTGTTGACATATGTATCAGAAACTTGGACCATATTGAAATCTGATTAGGAAAGTAAAATATTCTTCCATTTTTTGATGCCGTCAAAGAAACTAATGTATGGAGAGAAACAGATGCAATAATGAATTGTATAGACTGTATAACAGCCGGATATTCGGAGTTTTGTTAAAATTAATTAGATTGGCCTGGGCTGGACACATTATTCGTATAGACAGCAGAAGATTTAAAAAATAATTTGCAATGAGCAACCTGTATTGGCCGGAAAAGTTGGAGGGCCTAAATTAAGATGGAGGATAGTAGGCTATAATTCAATACATTAAGATTTTAAAAATAAAAAACTGGAAGAATGAAGCTCAGGACAGGGAAGTCTGGCATAAGTTTCTCAAGGCGGCCAAGGCCCACATGGGACTGTCGAGCCATTAGTGATGATCATGATCATTATTATTATTATTACTACTACTACTACTGCTGCTGCTATTATTGTTATTATTATTATTATTATTATAATTATTATTATTATTGTCCACCGCTGAGGTCTCGAATTAGCGTGCTTCCCCTTGCCACGCAGCGAGCACGGGTTCGATTCCCGGTCTGAACATGCTCCTGGGTAAGCGTTTTTCGGGATTTTCCCTCAGCTGTAAGACAAATGTCAGGACGCTTAGGGCCCAACGGTCCCCGAAAATCATCACCATCATCCTTATCATTATCATTCTTCACCGGTGTGGAAAGCAACGGGAAGCTCCCACACCTATTATTCCCTAGTAAAGCTGCAAAGCGTAGCATGAAAATGCTATGATTGCAGTGAAAGACCTCCCCTTGGGCAGAATTACTATTGATGGATTATTATTATTATTATTTTTATTATTATTATTTTTATTATTATTATTATTATTAATATTATTATTATATTTAAATCGGAATTTATCCTACCAGTCTCTTACTCAACATTAAATAGTTTAAACTGATTTTATGTAATATATTAATTAATTTTTTTGTTTCTCTTTTTAGGTAAGTGCAGACTGATTGGAAGTCTAATTATCGGTTTTGGCACGGAAGGGAAAAAAGATGCACTCAACTCGGCTTCATTCAGAATTCACCGCATTAACTACCCAGGTATTGTGGTGTCATTCAAACCCATACATTATTTTACTGTATTAATTTTATTTAAAAATTAATCACATAATTAATATTTATATGAATCCACATTTCATTTAAGAGTTAATGCTATTAAATTAATGCAGCAGCGTTTTTATTCTTTACATTTTGCGATAAATATTTCAGAATGTGAAAAAAAGGTTTCATATATATTTAATATTAATATAATTTGTCTAATATGATGAATAATGAGATTATTATTATAATGTATAACATGATTTTTAAGCTTTTAGATGTAGTATATAGCAACCGGATGTTTAAATGTTAAAAATATATATATATAGACAAAGACGAAGAAAAGGCATTTAATAATTAATGTAGAAGTGTAAAAAGGTATATATTTTAAAGGCAACATTGGTTACAAACAAAAATCACAAAACTCGGTTTAAAACCCCCCTTTTTAATGTTATAATTTGTTTCACGTACCTACAAATGTAATCTAACAAGAGGTTGAGTTTTTCGCGACTCTGTCGCTTGTGATTTTGTCTAATGAAAAACTCAACCTCGCTTTGGATTTGGAGTGACTATTTTGCGAATAATACAACATCATAAGCAGACTATAATTATAATTAAATTTGAAGAGAAAAATTTTCGCCTAGACCGGGACTCGAACCCGGGACCCTTGGCTTTCCGGGCCAAGTGCTCTACCAACTGAGCTACAGAGGCGAGTTACGATCTAGACGCAAATTTTTCTCTTATATACGTGTAATTCCCTATCGCCAAATGCTTTTGAAACCATTGTTTCTATCTTTGCAAATGGCGGCTTCTTAGTTAAGAAGACATTTATTGGAAATTTAACATTACTTTAAAAGCCAGTAAGGCCTCTAATAATGTTTTTTTATTATTAATTTATCTTTCATTGAGAAATGTTAAATTAATAATAAAAACATTATTAGAGGCCTTACTGGCTTTTAAAGTAATGTTAAATTTCCAATAAATGTCTTCTTAACTAAGAAGCCGCCATTTGCAAAGATAAAAACAATGGTTTCAAAAGCATTTGGCGATAGGGAATTACACGTATATAAGAGAAAAATTTGCGTCTAGATCGTAACTCGCCTCTGTAGCTCAGTTGGTAGAGCACTTGGCCCGGAAAGCCAAGGGTCCCGGGTTCGAGTCCCGGTCTAGGCGAAAATTTTTCTCTTCAAATTTAATTTATCTTTCATTGAGAAATGTTAAATTAATAATAAAAACATCATTATAATTATAATGTTTAATATTTACCAAATGTGAGGTTATGTATTCCGATCTTCCGGGCGATTTCTAAGCCGACTGTACAGTTATGAATATCATATATTTATTGTTAAATATCTTTGGACTTGGAAAAATCAGTAACAATTTCTTGTGAGAAATAACTAATAACAATAATGCAGCTCTATTATACGACATTTAATAATTTTTAGAGCAAAATAACTAACTTTTTTTTGGTAATTTTAAATTGTTTTCGTTTGGCATTTCATGCTCGACCATATCAATCGTACATTGTTGAATCGATATCCTTGTCAAAGAAGGTAATTTGCGAAAATATCTCTCATTACGAACAGAAAGGGAAATTTTTATCAACAGGAAGAGGCAAAATTTTCGGTCTATGAGATAAATAGTCAAACATGAGGGGAACCATAGACTGTTAGTACTGGAAATACGTGTCGAGAATTTGGTGTTGTGGATTTGTCATTGTCTCTTACACAAATTGCCTTCCGTTATTGTGTGCATGTCTATATCGAAGACTTTTTCACCTCAAAGCGATTATTATTATACAGAAGTTAGTGAACTTGGTCAAACTTCCCTCACATACTCAAAATAATGAAAACAGCGAATCGTTGGACCTATAATCAAATTACAGATGTTAGCAGTTGCATCATTCTGATGAGGTATAAAAAATGTCATAACTCTAGCTTCAGACAAGATTGGAATGTCTCCATTAGTTAGGACGTTGGAGCCAGCGTGAGGAAAATCTTAATGAAATATCACAGAAACTTGTATAATATCTACATGAGTAGTGTAGATGTATTGGAATTAGTCTTTTTGGCCTGGTGATGAGGAGACTGAAGAGAGAGTTACGCGGTAGAACGACACAGCGGAACGTTTACCTCTAGTCACAGCAGCAGTTTACATTGGACTATTTAACTCATGCCACAAATGCTAGTCAGTGACCAATCACGTTTCAATGAATTTTGTTTTACAACCAATGACAATCGTGTTTCACCTCGCTCTTCTTCGATTTCTCTTTATCAGCTCCTGTTTTTGTGATAAAGAAAGCTCTTCCTTTTTAATGTTCTGAACAGGACAGAACATTATTTTTCTCCAACAAATAGTTCAATGGACGGGAGAAGAAGAATAGGAAGACCTGCCAAGAGATGGATAGACAGTGAATGTACATCCAGTACGTCTTCCTCCGAGGAGTGATTTTGGAAATAAACAGGATGAAAATCCTACAAATTAAGTTTAAGAAGAAGAAGAAATACATTGAATATAGCAAATAATGAACAGATTCCTTGATTTTACTGAGTTGTTTACTAAAAAATAAATGAATAACCCGTAATGTTGATTATTATATATAGTTTGATGTGTTTCATTATTACTCCACTAGGGTACATTCTTACACTATTGCGATCTTATTTGGCAATAAATAATATGATCTAGTTGCAGTGAATGAACATAACCTCACATTTCTGATTTGTTTTCAAACATCGCCGTTTACATTAAGTACATAAATATTTTAAAATAACTATAGTTAAACAATGATTTGTGAGTAAACAGCTTAATTTTTTTCGTTAAATAGTCCTAACAAATGCCATCTTGATTTCCAAACTCTCTAGATAAATTGGAAATCACTCGTGGTATTACTTATGATAATAGCTGCAGTCTCCTCGACACCACAGACTGAAGTGAAGCTACTATACGCGGGATGACACGGCATTAATTCGCAAATCATCCACAAACGTAGCAGGTCAGTGTTCCGCTGTGTCGGATAGTTCGTGCCTTCCAGTAAACAAAACAAATCAGACAGCGTTGCAAATTTTATTAGCCTACGTAAGTTCGCTCTGAAGCGAAGAGGAATTACTTCGCTAATAGAAAGTAAGACACTGAATCGTTGGAAATGTGTCTTGCATCATTGCGGCACGTTCTATACACTAGCATGCTATGGGCGGCCCGCTTAGCCTTCATTTCATCTCCCTCCCTCTCAAGCTAAGACTGTGATCCGACAGAAGGTTCGTTCAGAACGTATCCCCATATAGGATCGCAGCGTTTACGATGAAGTTACGTCCTTATATGATTATCTTGAAGATTTTCGGGCTGTAGGCCGTGGTCGTGAGGCTTGTAATTCCCCGACGTTTCGCCAGAGACTGCTTCTGGCATCCTCAAGGGTTGTCTAAAGACAATACAATAGACTTGTACAATATCAAATGGTAACACTGCTAGATTCCACAAAATCATCAAAGAGCATCCTTAACTTATATTTTTAAACTATAAATGTTATTATCAATCATAAAAAGAAGTATGAGTATACACTAGGGCTAAAATTATGTTGTAATTTTTACTTGTAGTACATACAAATCCGCTTCCTCTTATTAATTATAGCGATACTATGTAATTATTTATTTTTATTGCAACTGAGTTAAAACTTTCAAGAATATGCAATTATTGTACATTTAATAGAACGTGGTTAAGTGGTATTTTATTTATTTAACCTGGTGGAGTTAAGGCCATGTAGCCTTCTCTTCTACTCACCAGGACAAACATATGTTACGTCAGAATATAACAATCACAATTAACTCTAATATTAAATACTAAATTAAAATTGATCAAAAAGATATATATTAAATTATGCTCTATAATAAATCATGTTAATGATAGTTAAGATTAAGATTAAAACATAATGAAATGTGTAGAAGCAAGATAAATGAAAGTGTTTGGTAGACTGTCCCTGTAAAAAAAATTAATAATAATGAAGAAAGAAAACTAATTTTACAATAATTATACAATATGTGTTCACCGCTGTGGTCTCGAGGTAGCGTGCTGCCTTGTCACGCAGCGGGCCCGGGTTCGATCCCCGGTCGGGGCAGTTTTTCTGGGTGAGGTTTTTATCGGGGTTTTCCTCACCCGTAAGAGAAATGTCAGGAAAACTTTAAAGGCCCAAACGGTCCCCGAAATCATATGGCCATCATTATCATCCTTATCATTATCACCATCATTATCATCCTTATCATTATCACCATCATTATCATCCTTATCATTATCATCATCATCCTCCTTCACCGGTGTGGAAAGCAACGGGAAGCTACCACACCTACAATTCCCTAGTAAAGCTGCAAGCATAGCATGAAAATCCTATGATTGTAGTGAAGGACCTGCCTTCGGGCAGAATTACTATGGATGGATACAATATTTAAAACAAACAAAAGAAAATGTTTGTTAATCTTAATATTAATATCATAAACGATTTAATTTATTAATTGTTAAAAGAATACTATAAGAGAGGTGTATAAGTTAGTTTGTTATTAAATAATTATTTACTTTGTTTTTGAAGGATGTTATAGTTTGACAGTCTCTGATATAGGGCGGAAGGGAATTCCATGTTTTGTTAAGTGAGATCGTAAAAGATAATGAATAATATACAGTGTGATGAGGAGGGATATAAAGGACAATGTGCTGATGGGATCGAGTGTCAAGATTATGTGTGTCAGATAGTCTGATGAAGCTGCGTGATAAATAATTAGACGATGATGTGTGAAGTATTTTGTAGAGAAGGGATAGAGAATGGACAGTCCTACGATCTCTTAGACGTAGACGAAGCCACGATAATTATTCCAGGGACGGTGTAACGTAGAAAATTTGCTAATATCACAAATAAAATGTTAGCAAGAATTATGAACACGTTGAAGTCTTTGAGTGAAAATAGTATTTAAGTCTGTAAAGGAGGAGTATCACAATAATCGAAATGGGGCATTGCAAGTGTTTATACTAATGTTTTGCTTAGAGCGAATGACAAAGAAGTGGTAAACAACTTCTTAAGACCATGACTCTAACGGATAAAGTAAAGCTATTATTATTATTACTATTATTATTATTACTATTATTATTATTATTATTATTATTATTATTATTATTATTATTATTAGTAGTAGTAGTAGTAACAATAGTACCGCAAGACAGCATTCTTCTCATATGGGGAATACAGGTATGTAGAGACTCATTACTAAACTTTGTGGAACATTTCATTCTGTATAAATTAATTACTGTAAGCTTTTAAGATGGATTAAAGCAGAATAGTACTTGATATTTCATAAAAAATGCTGATACATGAAAATAAATTTGCATCTTATTCCAAATAGACTCTAAACATGCTTAAACTTTGAGGCTAAGGACAATTTTATGTTTTACTGCCTAATTTTTTAAACCAAAAGAGAATAAACTTGGCAAGTTTCGCATTCAGACCATTAAGACTGTTTTCTTATAATAAAGAGCTTGGCATTGTGCCTTATTCGTAGCATTCAAGATGAATACGTAATGGTACCATTTAAGATATTTATGCCTCCATATGGGAGGCCTATGTTGTGTAGTTTATTTTCAGTTGAGAATACATGTATGATATGCATATGTACAATTAAAATGAATTATAGGACTATTATTAAATAGAAATACTTAATCAAAAAAAGAAGCAAATAAAATAATAGGAAGGAAAGAGAGTATAAACGAAGAAAATAAATAAGTAATTTTAATAATTGTTACATAACTTAATCATGAATTGAGGGAATAATTGAAAATATATTAGCTCCGGTTAGGAATGTTAGGAGAATTTATCTTCGCAAGCCCATGAAGCTTTGATATAGTGACTGTTAATTAATTATTTATCATATTACATTTTAATTCAAGATTGTGAACTGAAAAAAAAATGTAGCGAAGGAAAGGATGGTATTACTCTCTTGAAATACAGTAATTAAATTTGATTATACATTTTCTCGTTGCTAGTCCAATTGTTTAATTATTCCTAGATTAAAAATGTCAAGTGTTAATGTTTCGATAAGAGTTCTCAAAACAACCAGTTAAGCTAGAAGTCATTTTTAAAATGTCATTGTTGTAAGTAGGGCTGAGATGGTAGAGAAGGTATGTCAGTGTAAAATAATTGTGTGTTTGTATATTAGAACAGAGCACACTAACGAAATGGACAGTTAATGACAAATGAGGAAAATTTAGAAGAATTCTCTGAATTTAAAATCTAGTAACAATAATTACAAACAGGAATTATGTGCAGAAAGGCTTAATCTGGATATGGAAGCTATTATTGCAAGGACGTTTGTCATCCTAACTTCTTTAAAAAAATGTTACTCTGAAAATATGTAATTTTTATTCTTCAAGTTATATGGACTATTTGACTCATGCTACAAATGGGAGTAAATGACCAATCACATTTAATGAATTTTGATTTACAACCAATCACAGTCTTTTTCACCTCGATTATATCAATTTAATTTTATCACTTTAAATCAAGCTCCTACTTTTTATTATTCTGAATAGGTTTGAACATTATTTTGCAGTGACTGACTCTCTAAGAAATACGTTGAATATATCAATTTATATATTAAGATGATAGAATCCGTGGTTCCCATATTGCATATATAGTGCACGAATGTAACCAGATTCTGCTTGCGGGATATTTGTAGCAATTGATTGTGTTACAAAAAAATGAAACCACTGTCTATACGTTCATAAACGTATTATTTCCCAGGTATTTATGTTGCAGAAAAAAATAATTGACATATTTACATATAGGACGTCAGAATTTAATTAATAACCTAATAATGTCGGTTATAAACAGTTTGATGTGTTTAATGTTCTTCTCCACTAGGGTGCATTCTTGCAATATTGCGATCCTTTGGCAATAAATAATGATCTGGTCGCAGTGATGAACAAATGAAACATAATAAACGTTTTAATTTGTTTTCAAACATCGCCGTTTTCATAAAATATATTAATATTTTAATATAACTATATTTAAATAATGATTTGTAAGTAAGCAGCTTAATTTTATTCGTTAAATAGTCCTAACAAATGCCACTCTTGATTTCCAAATTCTCTAGATAAATTCACTCCTCACTTCGTGAGTCGTGAATTTATCGATAATTTGGAAATCACTCGTGGCATTACTTATGATAATATTCACTTTCACTTTTAAGGAGAAGAAAAGGGAGTACTTCAGAATAAATTTCATAGAAACATTTTCTTACTAAAGAGAGACGAACAAACAGGTGTATGGAGAAGATTACGAGCTGCATTATCTTTACGGGAAACTAGATGCAATAATAACAATTAAGTCTCTTTGACTGCTATGAGCAGGACATATGGCAGGAATGGGGAATTAAAGATGACATTGAAACTGCTTATTGTAAAACCAGAGGGGAAGTGTCAAGTAGGTAGATCAAGAATGATTAGGAAGAATTAACTTAACCATGATTTGAGGGAGGTAATTTATACAGGGTATGACAGGAAAGTATTAGCTCAGGATAGTGATATGTGCGAGCTGCCATAAACTAACGGGTTGGGTATTGCCAGCGAGTTAATTAGAAGACAAATAAGACAAGGACGTTTAATTCTGTTTTCTTACAGGAAAAATACTGTGCTTCAACATTTATAATAGAGTACAGGAGTCATTCATAGATCACTATCTATCTTAATTGGCGTGATAACCCAACGTTGGGCCTTAGTCTCTCCTTTGTTAGGAGTTACAAGACCAAGTTAATTTATAAAGTAAAATATTAAAAATAAATACCATGACAGGTGCCAGCAGCGTCCTCAACCAGTATGTAAAAAAAATCCGAATCACTGGAATAATTATACTATATCTACAAAATGCCACAATGCTGCTAGGAACTGTGGCGCACAGATTGGGAAATACCATTCTGATTTTTAGTACACAAATAATTCTCATATATGGTGCAGAAACAGGGGCTGATACAACAAAAACTAAACAAATAATAAGCACATGTGAAATGAAGATCTTTAGAACTATTCAGGGGAAATCATTATTTTATAGGATACACAATATAGAAATTGGAGACAAATGTCAAATTCTATACAACCAAATGTATTAGAGAAAGACACATATATTGGAAAGATATGTAGAAAGAATGGAAGACAAAGACTTGCAAAAAAAAAAGCTAAAGAAGATAGACCACCAGCCTTGGTGCTAATTTGGAATATGATTTAAAGAAAACTATTGCTCTTTATACTTTAAGACATTTAGGTCTAATAATAAACATTTTATCGCTAGGATTTGCTCGACTGGCTTTTTTCCATCTATTACCTCTCTAAGACATTATTATTTATATGCTCGGGGGTGGTAATCCATTCAATAAAGGATTCACAAGATATCCGTTTTACAGGACATCTCTCTTTCCAATTGTCTAATAATTTATAATTTTGCATTATGTGGAATACGGGATAATAGCAAGAGGAAGACCAGCCAAGAGTTGGATAGACAATGGCTACACATCCTATGTCTTCCTCTGAGGAGTGATTTGGAAAATAAACAGCATGAAATATACTATATGCACACACACACACACATACACACTCTCTCTCCCCCCTCTCTCTCCCCTCTCTCCCCCCCCCCCTCTCTCTCTCCCCTCTCTCTCTCCCCCCTCTCTCTCTCTCCCCCTCTCAATATCGCACAACACAATGTTGGGGAAAAATATGAAGGAAGAAACAGAAAATCTAAAATAAACAGTAGATGACGAGCTTTTGGTGAAAGTATAAAAATGGACTTGGATATTCCACTCCTCCTGCCTGTTCTCTGGACGAAAATCCAATTTGATCGGAGATGCTGACATCTGCCGAGAGGCTGACTGCACAGTCCAAGATACAACTCCCTTACAATTTTCTCCCTTCTTTTCTTTCACGTGTTTTCTAATGTGTGCAATAGTGACTCAACTGGTGAAACATAACAGCCATTCTCAACTGATTTACTTTATTAACTCACTGGCTCTATCGAATCCATAGGTGTATGGCCGCGCGGACATAAGATTTCCATACACCCTATCCTGAGCTAATGTTTTCCAACCACCCACGGTATAATCTACTTCCTTCAAATAATGTATATTATTTTCCCATCTCATTCTTGATCTACCAACTGGGCGTTTTCCTTCTGGGTTTCCTACAAGAAGCTTCTATGCACTTCTTTCATTCCCCATTCATACCACATGTCCTGCCCATCACATTCTATGAGACATAATTGTTCTTATTATATCTGGCTTCCTATAAATACCATGTAGCTCACTATTACCGTTTCCTCCGTTCACGGTTCTGTCATCTCTTTTGGCCAAAAAATAATTCTAAGAACTGTATTCTCAAATACTCATCATCTTTTCTCCCTTAAAGTAAGAGTCCATGTTTCGCATCCATATAATATAACTGGGAGAATAACAGTTTTATATACTTTCAGTTGAACGTTTATGAAAGGAGTTGGTACTACAAATGTACCTGTAATGCATAATAGCATGCCTGGTTTGCTATGTATTTATTCCTTTTTCTGTACTTTTGAAAATTAAAAAGGCATAAAACTATAATCTTGCCTGTGAACCTGGTCTCTTGGAAATTATTTCCGAGGTTTCAGGGAACTATAAAACGTTACCGTTAGAATTATGACGGAAATATTTTATTAGACGGTAGGGTATCTCTCATACGTTCGCTTAAACCTTGCAAACGTTCTATAAGCGCACCGTTGGTGGCTTCGTAGACACTAATTCTGTAGTTCAGCTCTCCCCGTAGTCTATACATGCAAACATATATTTTTTTAGTCAAATAAGGCAATGAGTGAAATTAACAATTTGGTTAAAAATCACAATTTTTTGCAGGAAAGAAAATTATGTACACCCCTAGACAAAACAAAATGAGCCATCCGCATATTCTATCAACCGATAGTGGAACTTCGTTAGCGCTCGCAGAAGCCGTATTCACATCAATATGTTTTCAGTAATTGTACTGGATTGTTTGCTAGTTAACGCAGTGCACACTCAAGCAACATGAAAGAGAGAGCTTGGCTTAGTGTTTTTCCGTGGTCGAGAGGTTTAACAGACATCATCTGCGTTCGTAACCTCACGAGTTCGATTCCCGTTATACGTTTTTTTTTAAACTGAACGTTAGAATAGCATTTCGCCTGTAATATAGTTTCATATTTAATTTTATATTAGAGTTTTATGGCGTTAATGCACACATAAAAACATAAATTAAAACCTTCCTCTAATAAATAAACGAGGAAAGAAAATAATATCTTATAGAATGAAAACTTTAACAAAAACAAAATCAGTATTGGGTATATGAACCCTCAACATCTATCACCGCTCTTAGTCTGCGGGGCATTGAGATTGCCTTGTGCCTATGTCCTTGTCTGTGCGCTGAGCCATGATAAAACTCTTTTGATTCATTATAAACAAACTTGTTAGAGGCTGTTGCTTTAGCGCAGACGTCTGCGCATCACAGTCTATAGAATGCAATACATTGAAATTATCTAGAACAAACCTTGAATGTGGTAAATATAATTGTTACAATAACTACATTAACATTAATTTAATTCAAATGTCAAAATAAAATGTTGTATAATTAATTCATAAAGCATTTTAATATAAATATCACGAAAAAAACTGCATAATTGAGGGCGCGAACCTGCGACCTTCATTAACAGAAACAGTTACTGCATGCTTTATCGCTGACCTAACAGGACACGTAGGAGTGTCTTCAGTTCATGCCACATGATACAGTATCTCAAGGACTGCACAATTATGACTAGTTTCCTAGTTTGAACCTAGCGCTGTGCCGAGTAAGACTTAGAAGAAATGTGCGTTCAAGAGATGACTCTTTTTTTTTTTGTGAAAGGGTGTATTTTTCTTTACATACTGCCAAAGTTTCATGAACCTATGACACTTAGAACTCAGTATAATGACGTCATATTTAAATCCCTATTATAGGAGCTTTAGCTACAATGGTAATATTGTAGTATATGGGTATTGTTTACTGGTCTATCAGGTTTAGTATTTTCTCTCATTTTTAATTCTCCTGGTTCCTGATTAGACTTTTTATAGTCTCTTTTCAAATTACTATTCTTAACATGCATGAAAACTTTCAATTTTTTTTTTCATATCTCTACATAAAGGGCGTATTGTTATGTCCAAAATATACCTTCTTCTATAAGTTTTACAATATGGACTGAAATTTACAAGATGTTCTGGATACTCTAATTAATTAAAAGAGTCATGATTCTTATACCTAAGAATTCATCAAAATAAATATGAAATATATTGTGATCTATACCAAAAATATAAAAACAAAATAATGCGAGTAAATTTTTTGTTTCATCTCTCCTAGAAAAATAATGAATAATTTCAACTGAATATGTTGTTATACAAATCTTATTGAATCTAAATATTTTTTTAACATTTTACCTGAGAAATGATAAAGGAGATAGATTTTGTGAAAGCGCCTTTTGTTAAAAGTAAAATCTGAATAAATAAATAAAAAACCTTTGATGGTACAGAAATGAAACATAGACTTTTATTATTTATACCAACATCGACATCCATACAAAATATTAAGTTTCTGTCTATACAATTGCGGAAAATAGGAATTTCTCCAATTGGCGCCTTTAATCAACTCTAATGAGTGCCCTTAACCTGTAAAATTTCAATTTCTATATGGAGAGAATTACATATTCAAGATTTGAAACAATATTTTCTCAATTTAACTCATGCCCCAAATGGGAGTCAATGACCAATCACGTTTCAATGATTTCTGTTTTACAACCAATCACACTCGTGTTTCACGAAATATTTATCAGTGTTATATTTACCATATTAAAGAAAGCTCCTCCTTTCGAATATTCTGAACAGGTCTGACCATTATTTTGCAGTGACTTAGCCTATAAGAAATGCGGCTACCAGATTGTATATATAGTGCATAGATGTCAACACATCAGGAGTTAATATAAAAACATTTGTAGCAATTTATTATACCACCAAAAAAAGAAACCACTGTTTGCACTTTCTTAAATGAATATTTTTACCCAGGTAATAATCCAGAAAAATATAATGGTCATATTTACATCATACGACATCAAAAATGAATTAATATACAGTTTGATGGATTTCATTTTTTCTCCACTAGAGAGCATTCTTACAATATTGTGTTCCTTTGGCAATAAATAGTATGATCTGGTTGCAGTGATAAACAAAAGAAGCAGATGAAGCGTACCTATCGTTTCTCATTTGTTTTCAAACATCGCCATTTACATTAAATATATAAATATTTTAAAATAACTATAGTTAAATAATGATTTGTGAGTAAACAGCTTAATTTTATTCGTTAAATAGTCCTAACAAATGCCACTCTTGATTTCCATATTCTCTAGATAAATTGGAAATCACTCGTGGCATTACTTATGAAATTATTTTTTTCCGTCATATCTCTCATGATGATTATTATAGACCCCGAAATTCCGGAAACTTTAGAATCACGCTGTACTAAGGGAAGAAATGGACTAAAAGTATTAGAAAATAGGAGGGGATTCTATACCACCATGCCACTTACATAAATTAAAGTAAATAAAATAGAAAAAACACAATAATCTATTGTTGGAGTATATGAATAATTACCTGAGAGAAACAGGATAACTAGTCTCAACATACACGGTTCATTGTGTTCAGTGTAAACAGATTGGTAACCCATAAATATATTGCTTTCCGAATTATAAAGATGTTTGTATAATGGTAACTCGTAAGAGTAATCCATGTTCGGGACATTCCATACGAAATCGGCAAAAAAAATGTGAAAAATGAACTCACATCTTTAAAAGTTTACCATTTTTTTTACAGTGAAACTTTATGATATACTGAATATCTGTACCGAATTTCAAGTCTTCGCTTGGTGTAATTAAATAGTAATAGAGCTGTCAATTTATCGTATTGTTTTAAATAGTCTCTTTTATAAAATACATTTCTCGAAGTATGGCTATTCCCTCAACTTGAAAAGATAGTCACATTATAGATGATTTTATGCTCTATCGCGTGAAAATTAGTATGTTAATATTTACGTTTTTCTGAAGGGCGTAAATGCTATTAATATGCAATTGACCTTCCTCACCAAAAAAATTATAAAATCAAAAAGTGCCACATTATTACCTGAACACCAGTTAATTTTTTGTAATTAGTATTAAAGTGGAGTCTTGAAAGGAAACTACCAAAAATAATTATTTTTCCTAAAATCTCCTATGTGTAGACTGCCCGCAATACCTTTCGCGTGAGTGGAGATCGCTCGCTCGTACAAACAATGACGGAACTACTTGGTAATAGTCCTTTGCGCACTAACAAATATTTTTATTGTTATTATCATCATTACATTATTTTTATTATCATTATAACAATTATTACATCATCATCATCATCATCATCATCATCGTGGACTAGTGGTTACTCTGCACGCCTCCGATTCCGAGGTTCGCGGGTTCAAACTCGATAGGAATCAATGGAATTTTAAAGGCGTAACAATTCTGAATGCTATTTTGCTATTTTAATGCTATGTTTTGATGCATAAAAATGCTGTTGTACTCTTCTTACTGACCAGGAGAGTGGAAGCAACGTTAGAATTTTGATTTTATCTTTTTTATCACTGCTAGCAGCAAACGCCTTCTTAAGATTTTCCAAAGCCTCAATTTCATATTTATCCTCTTCTTCACTTGAAGAGTCAAATTGGTGGAAAATTTTATTTTTAATTGCCTCAGTTACACTTTTATATTTATTTTTCACATATTTATTGTGAGACATTTTTGCTCTCTTAATGGGACTTTCCCCTATCAATTTAAATGATTCATTTAATGTTGATATAGCCGATTCTTTAACGATGTCGGAACTACTATCGTTATTATTACTAGGTTGTGTTACATCGGATTCCTCATTTTCAGTATTAGTTAATCTGTTAGGCTGTACATCCTCAACATTTCTCTTACCCTCTAAAATTAGCCTGCAATTACTACATATTTTTGCCGAGAGCCAGTGTTCTTGGGGTACCCCGAGTTCCTCACAGTTCCATGGAGGGATAGATCTGAATTTTTTTTAAACTACTCTTATGTCGTCGTCCGAGTGGATTGAAACACTTTCCATTCACATAACACCAGTTAAGCTTATTCATAATAGACAGTGTAATTATATGTACAGTAATAAAATAAAACACTTCAATCTGCAAACTTGTTAGTTAAAAACGATAAAAGATTATTTTAAATTTGATTGTAATACTTAAAATAATGAGGTGACACACGTACTGATTTAAATCTACTGTCTAGTAAATAATCTGAACTTGAGAATTGTTGATAGAGGAACAGATGTTTTAAGAAGACGCGCTGATTCAGCATTTCATTCGTTTGTTAGGAAGTGGTACTAGTATTAAAACATTCGGTTTTATTTGGAAATGATATCTTGTAACAACACTATTTCGTCATAGTTTCCAGGGTACAATACAGTACACTCAATAAAAATTATTTTAAGATTGAAATTAGTAATTATAACATAATAAAAATCTATACCAGTTTATTCAATTAATGGTGTAAGAGATTTTATTATATTTCATTTAATTGCAATGAAAAATTTGTAACAAAATAAATAATTTGTTTTAAGGGAGGAAAGAAGATTACGAGTATTTGAGAATAAAGTTCTTAGGCAAATATTTTGATCAAAAAGAGATGAACAGACAGGTGAACGGAGGAAACTACATAATAGAGAGCTACAATGATATGTATAGAAAGCCAGATATAATAAGAACAGCTAAGTCTCGTAGGCTTCGATGGGCAGGTCATGTGGTACGTATGGAGGATGAAAGAGGTGCTTGGAAAATTCTGGTAGGAAAACCGGAGGGAAAACGCCCAGTTGGAAGACTAAGAATGAAGTGGGAGAATAACATTATACATGATTTGAGGGAAGTAGATTATACAGAGGATAATTGGAAAACGTTAGCTCGGGATGGGATGTATGGAGAGCTTATGTCCGCGCTGCCATGAACCTACAGGTTCCACAGAGCCAGTGAGTGAGTTAGTTATACATAATTTGTTTAATAATTCACAGTAAACGTAAGTAACAGAGCTCTTTACTTCTCACTTCAGCAATAAAATTTGATAAATAAATATCTACTGCGTAAGAATTAAAATATCGCCACTTTTATAAATTTACGGTACTGTTCCATTAAGCACAACATATAATAATTTATTCGATTTAATGGCAGTTGAAAAAGTCACTGATGAAGCTCTTTTAATAAAGTACGCGCGCGACCTTGGTCGTGAAATGAATCTGATGCGCCGCGGACCCGCGAGTTTTTTTACGAAAATAGAATAAAAAACATTTATATTGTCTGAACTATTCAACTCTCCAAAAGGGCAATTGCTGAAAATTAATCCTTATTACGTGAATAGTATCCTGTATTTTTTCCGTTTTCATTTTTTGATATGTACTGCAGTAAACCGCCATAAAACAGAAAATTGACACCGAAAATAAAAATATCCTAATTATAAAAATAACACCCTTAAACTACATGATATCACCTATATAAATATGTTTGAAACAAATTTTTGTTGTTTACTGTTTCAGAAATATTAGTTAGTAAACGTTTTAGTTTATCATATTTACGATAATTTTAGATCATCATAACTACGAACCTATAAATTATAAAAATTAAATTTCTGTATTAATACGTTTATAAATGTATTCACTATATTTAGGGATACATAAAATAAAAAAAATAAATTGCAAGATTTTTTGCTGTCCGATTTGATATGGAATGTCCCGTTCTTGATTTAAAAGTGATTTCCTGAAAAGCAAGAAAAGATTGAGTCCATCTCTTCCTTGGCCATCTAATTGATTTGCTCTAGATTGGTATTGAAGCATTGCCCTAGGGATTCTTGGTGTGGACATACAGTTTATGTGCTGATGTCTGTTACTTTGATATTGACGTATTATGTCTGCTAATATAGATATTATTCTAAATTCCTACTGCATATAACCAATGATTTTATGCTAGATATGAACTTACTGTATCGATATATAGTAAAGCGAACTACGTGTAGGACCTTTCATTGTGTACTAGTAGTGTTTACATATCTATTTTTATTTCATACCACTTTCTTCTTACATATTTTCATTTCTTAATCAAGTAAATTATTTAAACAAATTCTAGATTATTATTATTTATATTGTTATTATTATTATTGTGTTATTATTTTTACTACTACTGTGTTATTATTGTTATTATTATTGTTATTATTATTATTGTTATTATTATTGTTATTATTATTATTATTATTATTATTATTATTATTATTATTATTATTGAGGAAGATCAATGGATGGATAGAGAGGAATGGCGTTTGGTTTCTGGAAGACGGTGGCAGCTGCCATGATACCGGATGATTATTAATATTATTATTATTATTATTATTGTTATATATTTCGAACCTTCATTGTCAGCACTATATATATATATATATATATATATATATATATATATTTTATTTGCAAATGCCCACCCAGGTTGTCTTTCGACATTCTTGTTCCTGACATGGCGTACTTGTAACCCACTTCTGAGGTTGGCGTGCCTAGAAGGCGGGATTACGTTCCCTCGATGATATGATGGGTGATGATGATAGTGGTGCGCCAGGAGTCACTAATCCTAAGCTTAATCTAAGATGAATATGAATCATGATGTTTGCGATGGCCATATGATTTCGAGGACCGTTTGGGCCTTAAAGTTTTACTGACATTTGTCTTACAGGTGAGGAAAAACCCCGATGTAAACCTCACGCAGAAAAACTGTCCCGACCGGGGATCGAACCCGGGCCCGCTGCATGACAAGGCAGCACGCTACCTCGAGACCACAGCGGTGGACTTATCAGCTCAATATTGAGTGTTATTAATTTTATTTATTTCATAATCGTAAATATGTCTGTATAAAATTATCTTTAGTGAGATGAAAATGCTCTAAGGGAGGAGAAAAAATTACGAGTATTTGTGTATAAAGTTCTTAGGAAAATTCCTGAAAATGACAGATGAACAGGAAAGTGAATGGAGAAGATTTACGTAACAGTGAGCTATAAGATCTTTATGGGAAAACAAATATAATAAAAACGTTAAGTCTCATAGGCTGCGGTGGGCAGGACAAGTGGCACGAATGGGGAAAACAAGAGGACCATGAAAGCTTCTTGTAGGAAAACCGGCGAGAAAACTCTCAGTTGGTAGACCAAGAATGAGGTGGAAGAATAACATTAATCATGATTTGAGGGGAGTAGATTTTATAGGGGACTAGCTAATACCCGGTGTGAAAATTGAAGTGCTTTTATGTTTAGTTGAATAAGTTAAAGGAAAAATAATTATACATTTATATATTTTAGATACCCCATGCTGATTGTCCGGCGTTGCCCGGGAATCTACTTATCCCGATCTTCTTGACATAAATGAACTGAAATACGGAAATTAACATGTTATATGTTTAGTTAAATAAGTAAAAGGAAACATTCATGTCGTAATTATTTTTAGAGACCCCGTGCTGTTTACCCGGAGTTGTCCAAGAATCTACTCATCCCGATCTTCTTGGCATAAATGATCTGAAAGACAAAAATTAATGTACTTCTTATGATTAGTTGAATAAGTAAAATGAAAAATAATTGTAAATATATATCGTTATTATTTTAAGATTCACCTTGCTGATTACCCGGTGTTGCCCGGGAATTTACTTATCTCGATCTTCTTGGCATAAATAAGCTAAAATTCGTTATTGTGAGTTATACGTAAAAGAATACCTGCCATGTCCTACTACGCTTGCACAGAAATTTACGTACTTGTCTCGATCTTCTTGGCATCAATGAAAGACAAAAATGGTAATTGTGAGTTTTCCGTAAGAGATAAACATATGCTGTCGCGACTTTTTTTGTAGAGCTTTTTGAGATATTTTGTGTATTTGTTATGGTTTAGGCAGCGTAAGCCATTTAAGCGTCCAAAGAGTTACTTTTTTCACGTTTTCCACTACAAAGGGCGATTTTTAAGGGTGTATTAGTTGAGTATCACGACTCTTATATCCTGCGTTCATGCCGGGAATCTCCTGAACATTTTGCAAAAAGCCCCATCAAAATCGGATCAACGGTATGGCCGCGCATAAAGTACAAACAAACATTCATTTTTATGTATTAGAAGATGATTGAAAAAAATAGCTCAGGGTAGGGATGTGTAGAGAGCTTATGTCAGCGCAGATATGAACCTACGGGTTCGATGGTTCCATTGAGTTAGTTAGAAATGAAAGTACTTTATGATCATAACTTCAAGATATGTAATAATAATAATAATAATAATCTTCTTCTTCTTCCTTCCAAGTATTAGGCCAAGGCCTGTTACGATCCTATAGAAAATTTTCCCTCCAGCGTTTCATAGGACGGCCCAGTGATCTTCGTCCTCTTGGTATATAATTATAAACAGCTTTGGGGATCCGATTTGAACTCATTCTTTCAAGATGGTGTTAATAATAATAATAATAATAATAATTATTATTATTATTATTATTAATATTATTATTATTATTATTATTATATAATATTATGCATCATTTGTTATATTATAAAATTTTAAAATTTCGAATATTACATTAACAATAACAAAACGGATGCAATTTTCACCATCATATGAATTAAACATGGCAGATTAATAACTATTAATGTAACAATTAATCAAGCAAAGGCAAACGGTTGAAATTATGTGGACAACCCTAACCTTACTTTAAATCCTTATAATGTAATTATGTTAAACAAATATCATTCTTTGGTAATTATGAATATAACTTGATATTAACTTTAAATTGGCATTACGATAAAATTGATGGAAGATGAAATTCCAACTAAGAATTTGTTTTGATATCTGAGAAAAGCCCTCAAAATAAGTCAGCTCTATCGTCAATAGTATTTGAACTCCGGGATTCTCACATACGAGCTCAAACGCTACCTCTGAGCCAACTCGTTTGGCAGAATTAGTATTGATTGTATGTTAAATAAACGGAGAATTGAAATTTTATTGTTGAGAAGCTATTTTATAGAAATTTCTGGATAAAATAAATATTGCAAGACATATATCACTTTTATTACTTCAACACAAAAGTCTTCATTATTTTACATATTTCTTGACAATAATGGATGTGAGATATACGTATTTTATTACTTCTATTATAAACTTTTAATTTTGATCCTATTTTCATGTCCCTGCATGTGATACCAGTTTTACTCTTGTTGCGTCATAAAATGGCACTTCTTTTTTTTATCTGTCATTCAACCACTGGATAGGAGACGGACGAATAAGACTTGGCTATGGCATGGAGCAGAGAGGCTAGGGGAATGTTTCCATCCATTGCATTACGATTAATTTATTTTTAGAGTCGTGTGGAGGCTCTTCGTGTGTAGAGTCTTACAAGCTACTAGAGTTTTCCATCAGGCTATAAACTACACCCTTCCAAGAAATACAATGACAACATGTTAAAGCTGGCAATTTCAAATGTGATGGCCACAGTTCCTATCTCGAAATTCAAGACACCTGCAGAGTAAATAAATAAAATAATTCCTTGGAAATTAGTCCACTTATAGTAGGCTAGATAAATAATAATAATAATGATTAACTAACTCACTGGCTGTACCGAAACCGTAGGTTCATAACTGCGCTGACATAAGCTATCCTGAGCTAATGTTTTCCAATCATCCCCTGTACAATCTACTTCCTTAAATTCTGGATAATGTTATTCTCCCACCTCATTCTTGGTCTACAAGACGCATCCATGCATCTTTCATTCCTCTTTCGTGGCACGTGTCCTGCCCTTCCCAGTCTGCGGGACTTAACTGTTATTATATCCGGCTTCCTATAAAGACCATGTAGCTCACTTATATTATTTTCTCCATCCACCTGTCTGTTCATCTCTTTTTGACCCAAAAATTGTCCTAAGAACTTTATTCTCAAATACTCGTAATCTTCTTTCCTCCCTTGAAGTAAGAGTCCATGTTTTGCATCCATATAATGTAACTAGTACAATAATAGTTTTATATATTTTCAGTTTAACGTCTTTTAAAAGTAGTTGGGACAAGAGTCTCTGCAATGCATAATTGCATGGATTTGCAGAATTGAGACTATGTTCAATTTCTTTGTGCATCTCATTCCTATTTGTAATTATTGTTCCTAGAATTTGAATTCAATCACTTCATCAAAATGTTCCTCATTTGTCATTAGTTGTCTATTTTCATTATATAATGCATTTCTGTGTGTGAACATAATTTAGTTTTGTTGATGTTTGGTTTCAGTCCCAATTTCTTAGTGTAATTCAAATTTATAAACAACCATGTCTTGAAAATAATCTCACAACAGGAGATTGAAACGTCGACACAATAAATTTATGTTTTGACTGAGATAACGTTTATTTTTTTTGTAATTATAATATTAATTAATCTCAGTGAATAATAATTTTAAAAAAAGTCATAATTTAATAGAGTCTGTGTATTGGCCCTTAAATCTCCTCGCTAACGCTTAATAACACTGGTATACAAAAATGAATTTTTTTTCTTTCACAAGAATAAAAATAATAGATTCTAAAAGTATTTTGCATGCTGAATTCAAATATCATTTCAGTTTTTCCCGATCAGGCAGGAGTTTTTTGTGATATTCATTTGATGTTTTTAATACCTCATTCCGACTTACCCTGAAAGTGGTAGATAATGATGTTCGGGCATATTTTGCTATGAAACATCTCTCTTCTTGGTCCAACAATAGTCAGCCAGCACATTAGAACTCCACTTGCCTTGGTACCTGTTTTCCAATGTAGAAATTTGCTGATGCTAACGCTTGCCGTGCTTATCGCTGAAAGCCCCAAGAATTTCCAGGAAGAAGTCTAAGTGATAGTCCAAGAAGTGAATTTTTAAATACATGTTACTTTATAAGAATCCAGAAAATCAGCCACTTGGCCACGATATTTTTCTGCTTTATGGTTTCCAAGGAAATTGTAACATATATTTTTGAATGACTGCCAGGCTGCTTTTTTAAGTTGATTTAACAGTACTTCAGAATGTTCATCAGCCATTAATGATCATATATATATGACCCTACAAAATTCCTTCTTTCAGTTTAGCATCTCTGACTTTGGGCAATTTTCAACTTTCAAGTACAAGAATCCTTCAAGAACGTTTATCCATAACTTTGACAAAATATTTCAATACTTCTAATTTAATATGCAATGGAGGTAAATGTATTTTTTTCAGAATTCACTAGAGAGACATGTGACACATTTTTCATAAGAGATTCACATTTAGACCATGATTTTCTAACGTAGTGAGACTGACATCACAGTGCCAGATTAACAGGTATGATCATGTCAAAATATGAATGAATATGTCTTTTCGTGATTCAGCATG
Organism: Diploptera punctata; assembly: GCA_030220185.1. Taxonomy (NCBI): domain Eukaryota; kingdom Metazoa; phylum Arthropoda; class Insecta; order Blattodea; family Blaberidae; genus Diploptera; species Diploptera punctata. The sequence goes on along the minus strand of JASPKZ010009373.1, from coordinate 32,202 downwards.
ATATTTTATATAACTTCCTTAAATTCAGCTTGAATAAAATCACTAAATATAGAGTAAAGGTTCTTATGACAGGTCAAAGAGAATACTAAAATAAGATTTAAAAAAGTAGCTGTCACAAAAAAACTGTGCCTGATGGAAAAAATTCAGACTATATTTCTGATTTCAGTGTGAATAATGCACTAGATTCACTAATCAGATTTCTTGTGAAGAAAGTCTTGTCGACCAGTGTAATAGGTCTACTATACCATCAGCATGAACTAACAGCATATTAATACTATTGAGTTTTAGGCCTTCTTAAAATTAATGATGATAGTAATAATAATACTAATAATAACTAATTTAATGTGACAGAGTTAAGACTGTCAAGTCCACACTCTGTTGTCACTCTTTTGAGTGACCAGTATTTTGATGAATGCTCTAATATGTGCACAAATCGACCGTCACTCTGGGATTCTAGTTTTAAATGTTACCACTACTGCCACTAATTGGCTTAACGACCCCCAAAAACCTTGAATTGGACACTAATACTTGTTGTTTTCGATTAATTTTTAGGTTTCACCCACTCTTAGATTTGAGTCTCTTCTCCCCATGGAATCCCTTGCTGATTGTAAGTTATATGCGTACCGACGTTGGTAGAATATTACGCTGGAACATACATAGATCGGCATCGATCATTTATCAATTTTCAATCCTTCAATTCCACATATAGATCTTGATCGTTCATTTTTAAATTTCAACCCTTCAATTCCATTCCTTGATAATAGCATGTGGGATCATATCGTAACTTCGGAATCAGCAGCCAGAGGCCAACCTTGAATCCGTGACGCGGAAAACCCAAGAAATCTTTCTTAATCATATTTATACCCGCAAAAATCGACAATATAACGTGCGTGTGTGTGTGTATGGTTTACATATATATTTAATAAAACCGACTCTTGCCCTGTCATGAAAATAATCACTGCCTACAGTAACTAAAATGAATATATATTCAACTTTGTTTATTTTTTATCATTTCACTCACCTCATACTTCATAATTTATAGCAGACCCAGGGTTTCTTCACGTAATTCGTGACATTGTCAATGCTGCGTCATGTTCACAACTGACGTCCAACGGCCTTCTATCCTGCAGACTGACCTCCGCGCCATCTGGTGGCCGACCGAAGAATTTCCAAATCAGGCCTCTTTCTTTATAACCGGGTATTTCAAAATTCATAGTTGTATTTTCATTCTTGCATATGTAAATTTTTTCCCAAATTGTGAGTTCCTTCGGTTTTTCCAATTGTTTAAGTAATTTTGTTTTGGTTTCTATTCTATGTTTTTCTGACCAGGCATGTGCAGCTATTGCAGATTTTTCGGTTTCTCCATTTTTAACATTTCTGAGGTGTTCTTTTAATCTTGTATTTAGATTCCTTTTTGTTTTTCCTATGTATATCTTTTCACAATCTTTACAATTAATGGAGAAACCGAAAAATCTGCAATAGCTGCACATGCCTGGTCAGAAAAACATAGAATAGAAACCAAAACAAAATTACTTAAACAATTGGAAAAACCGAAGGAACTCACAATTTGGGAAAAAATTTACATATGCAAGAATGAAAATACAACTATGAATTTTGAAATACCCGGTTATAAAGAAAGAGGCCTGATTTGGAAATTCTTCGGTCGGCCACCAGATGGCGCGGAGGTCAGTCTGCAGGATAGAAGGCCGTTGGACGTCAGTTGTGAACATGACGCAGCATTGACAATGTCACGAATTACGTGAAGAAACCCTGGGTCTGCTATAAATTATGAAGTATGAGGTGAGTGAAATGATAAAAAATAAACAATATTAAAGAACCTCATAGTGTTATTTCCTATCTACATAACTTAATATATTCAACTTCTTATGTGCCATAGTGAAATAAATTTAATAACCTTAACAGGTGCATTTATGGACGAGTATGTTGTGTGCTTGTTCTCCGAATCTAGGAGTAGTAATTCTCATCCATAACAGGATAAAATAATTATTCTACAAAACTAAACTGTTCCAATTTTCCTGTTTATTGAACTAGATCTCACTTTCCTTAATTGTTTCCTATGCCCCATTTGATTTTGATACATATACATGTTATATTAAATTTTTGACATTTAGCAATGAAGGACAATTATGACATAAAAGGAAAATAAATACCAGAGCTGGAATTTGAACCCGAGGCTTCTAAATCGTTGTGTTAGTGCTCTACCAATTGAGCTTCTCCGGAATCCAAGCATAAACATTTATTTTTCTTGTGTATATATAATTCTCAAATCACAAGAGGCAGCGGGACATCGGTTGAACTACCATCTAGTGGCTACTACAAAAAATAGGAACTTTAAACTGCTATAATGTTTGAGTTAAGAGATCTCGTTTTCAAATTCCAGTTCAGGCATTTAATTTTCTTTTCACGTCATAATTGGCGCCAATGCTAAATGTCAAAAGTTTAATTTAACATCTAAATCATATGGCCATCGCAGTCATCATCATTCATATTCATCTTAGGTTAAGCTTAGGATTAGGGACTCTCCTGGCGCACCATTATCATCATCATCATCATCACCCATCATATCATCAGAGCAACATAACACCGCCTTCCAGGCGCCCCAACCTCAGAAGTGGGTTAAAAGTACGCCATGCCAGGAGAGAAACCAGGAATGTCGAAAGACAAACCTGGGGCATTTGAAAAAAGAAATATATATAAACATTACTGCTAAAAACTAAAAATTTTCTTTAAAATGCTTGCTTGTTGTAGTAGCCACTAGATGGCAGTTCGATGATGTCCCGCTCTCTCTCGTGAATTGCGAATTTATGTATATATATATAGCCATCATCATCATCATTCTTATCATTATCATCATCCTTCACCGGTGTGGAAAGCAACGGGAAGCTACCACACCTACAATTCTCTAGTAAAGCTGCAAAGCATGGCATGAAAATGTTATGATTGCAGTGAAGGACCTGCCTTCGGGCAGAATTACTATGGATGGATGGATGGATGGATATATAAGAAAAATCAATATTTGTGCTAGGATTCCTGAGTAGCGCAGTTGGTAGAGCACTAATTATATAATTAGAGGTCTTGGGTCCAAATCCCGGCTCAGGCATTTATTTCTCTTTTCATTAGGCCTATATATATATATATATATATATATATATATATATATATTTGCTTATATTTTTGTAATAGTTATTTTCGGTTATTGATTGTATATTAATTGAGTTGTAATTTATTTTATTAATATAATTTGCTATTATTTGAAGATAATATTTGGCTACTAACTATGGGGAGGTGACAATTTATAAATATTCCTTTGATATGATGTATTTATAAACTTTATAGCGGATTTACGGCTTTGAATTACAATCATAAAGTTTTTTTTTTTAAATTGATGAACACTTGTAAACATTTTCTAAAAAAAACATGAACATAACTTCAATATTTAATTCCTTTGGGATTTACTAAAATGTTGAATGCTTTAACGAAGCTTGGAGTAGCTGCTGCAAAAGCGTGCAACAAGTAGCGCTCTAAGTACACGGAATGTGGCGTTTGATGATGTTGTTAGCACGTTATGTTGATATAGATGGATAGCGTCCGCGTTGAATGATCATATTGGTATTGCAGTATTTACTAGTTTTGTCTATAGCTGTGTTGTATACAATTTGCGACTGAATGAACTCGTGTTGACATACAGTAACTAACATCAAATCCAAATGCGTGATTTAAAAGTTTTCATATCCTAACTGAATTAATAGAGGCTTCTGCAAATAATACCTACTATTCTGTTTCAATATGTATTTAGAGTGAATTAATATGTAGCATTACAAATGCTTAAATTAAACATAGTCTGTTTGTTTCAATCGATTGTGTTACTACCCGGATGAGCTGGTTGCCATATGAAAAACATAACTGTAATGGGTCTACGCGATTTCCAAGCCGTTTAGGTTATATATTGTGTTATGGATTCTTTTATTTGTACTTTTTGTAGAGACTCTATTGTATTCTGACCCTAAGCTTTGTACAACTACCAATGCCTATTTATGTATTGTATCTGCTTATGTTTACATACGTATATATATATATATATATATATATATATATATATATCATCGGTTGATTAATGTCTGTGACATCGTCCGATTCCTAATAGCCAATTTTGTCGGTCCATCCAATCTCCTGGTTGTAGATGTTTCTCCTTCATATATAAACATATTCCCTGACTCCAGGAGGTTTTAGGCCTTCCTCTGCTTCGTCTTCCCTCAGGTCCCATTCCAAAACATATTTTGGTAGTCGATCCTCTTCCATTCGCTGGACATGTCCGTACCATCTTAATTGCTGAGTTTTAATATAATCTAAAATAGTGTCTTCAATCTTCATTTTCTCCCTTATAACTGAGTTTCTAATTTTTTCTCTTCTTGAAATTCTTGCGGCCCTTCGTATAAAATCCATTTCCGTTGCCAAAACGTACTTATTTGTTTTTGTTGTTAATGACCAAAGTTCTGCTCCATAAGTAATGATGCTTTTAACAATTGTATGATATATATTCATTTTATTTTTATTACTTATATTTTTATCCCACAATATTCCATTGAGGCAAGCAATTGCAAATTTTCCTTTATTATTTCTATTTCTTATTTCCTCTTCATAACTCCCATTTTTATTTATTTTAATTCCTAAATATGTGATCTCACTACAAGATTTTATTGTTTCTCCAGTCTCCAAAATTAAATTTTGTTCTGGTTCACCAATTGATAAATATTTTGTTTTTTTCGTGTTTAAATTTAAACCCCATTTTTCGTAGTCTTCTATTACTTTTCTATATATATATATATATATATATATATATATATATATATATATTCTGCCCAGGGCAGGTCTTTCACTGCAATCATAGCACTTTCCGCTAACGTTTTGCAGCTTTACTAGGGAATTATAGGTGTGGTAGTTTCACGTTGCTTTAAACACCGGTGTGAAGGATGATGATGGTGATAATGATAAGGATGATAATGGCCTGATGATTTTCGGGAACTGTTAGGCCTTAAGCTTCCTGACATTTCTCCTACAGGTGAGGAAAAACCCTGAAAAATAAACCTCACCCAGGAACCTGTCCCTACCGGGATCGACCCCAGGCCCGCTGCGTAACAAGGCAGCACGCTACCTCGAGACCACAGCAGTGGACTATATATATATATACATACATACATACTTCAAAAAACAAAATGAATGGGATTTTTTATAAAGATATTCAAAGGGATGAAACAGAAATAAATTCACATAATACTATGATAGTGGTTAATGCACTGAACTACAAGCCGGAGGGTCGAGGGTTCAAGTCCCGTTGGGATCAGGATTTTTAAACTGACCCAAACCCTCTGGCGGCACTATGGCCCTGGGGTCGACTCAGCCTCTAACTGAAATGAGTACCAGATGCTTGTTCTGGGGTAAAGGCGGCCGTCACGCAGGGCTGACAACCCGGCTGACATAAAGTGCCGATTGTCTAGAAAAAGTGGGAGCCTTAACCTCCTACTACCCCAAGGGCCTCCGGGCCCTGTTGTGGGATCACTTTACTTACTATGATAGAACAAATCTTGGAACCATAATTTTGAGCAAATAAAATATATATAAATATAAAGTTAAAAAAAATCTTGTATTAAATGGCGTAATAAAAATAAATTTTGGAAAACCAATGACAGAAATTAAATGAAGCACTTAAATATGGAAGATTTGTTTGTGTCTTGAATCAATGAGATACAAATAAATTGGAAGCAGCTCATATGAGATTTTTGAGAACACTTCTTGTATTCACAATGTTATATCATCAAACAAATATTGATATCAGAAAAAAAATTGAACTCGAAAATATATTAATGATACGACAGAATATCAACAATATTGGAAACAAATCCACCGCTGTGGTCTCGGGATACCGTGCTGCCTTGTCACGCAGCGGGCCCGGGTTCGATCCCCGGTCGGGACAGTTTTTTTGGGTGAGGTTTTTATCGGGGTTTTTCCTCACCTGTAAGACAAATGTCAGGAAAACTTTAAGGCCCAAACGGTCCCCGAAATCATATGGCCATCGCAATCATCATCATTCATATTAATCTTAGGTTAAGTTGTTAAGTTTAGGATTAGGGACTCTCCTGGCGCACCACTATCATCATCACCCATCATATCATCGGGGCAACGTAACCCCGCCTTCCAGGCGCCCCAACCTCAGAAGTGGGATACACATACGCCATGCCAGGAGAGAAAGCAGGAATGTCGAAAGACAAAACCTGGGGCACTTGAAGAAAAAAAAACATGTTTTGAGGATGGAAAGGGGAAGTATACCCAAATTATCTCTACAATAATAACCTCAAGGAAATAGAGATTTGGTAAGACCATGGCGTATATGGATTAACCAAGATCACCTTCAGCAAACTACAGGCGCCAGATCCTACTAAAATGTTCATAATGACGATGATATATATATAGGGGCCTATATATATATCCATCCATAGTAATTCTGCTCGAAGGCAGGTCCTTCACTGCAATCATGGCATTTTCATGCTATGCTTGCAGCTTTACTAGGGAATTGTGTAGGTGTGGTAGCTTCCCGTTGCTTTCCACACCGGTGAAGGATGACATTGATGATAAATATGATGGCCATATGATTTCGGGGACCGTTTGGGCCTTAAAATTTTCTTGACATTCGTCTTACAGGTGAGGAAAAACCCCGATAAACCTCACCCAGAAAAACTGCCCCGACCGGGGATCGAACCCGGGCCCGCTGCGTGACAAGGCAGCACGCTACCTCGAGACCACAGCGGTGGAAAATATATATATATATATATATATATATATATATATATATATATTATCTAATGTCACCAGTTTGTTTTTTATGAGATTTCTGGTTTTCTCCCCTGGCATTGGCGGAAGTGTAATCAGTAATCCGTTTCTTAGGTTGGGGCACCTGGAAGACGGAGTTACTTGTTAATATTTTTAGTGTATAATGCTATTGTGTTATTATTTAATTGTAATATTTTTATTGTGTTTTCTTTATGTAATTGTAATGTTATTGCTGTTTTTGTTTATTTTTTCTTTACACTAGTACCAATTATTACTTTATTGTAACGGACTGTCAACAGCACGTACGGCTTACTGCCCGTGCGACCCATATTTGTAAATAATATTGTAAATATCTTACTTTTTGTCTAATAAAGTCCTACTACTACTACTACTACTACTACCCCAACGATATGACATAAACATAACTTAAATTCCAGACCGTGGAAAATTAAATCACTAAAATTACTTTTATATTTAAACACCTAACGTATATAAGAAATATAGGAAGAAATAACTATTATTTTCTATAATTATGCCATAAACGTGTTTTAAATTATAATGTAATTTAAAAATAAGGTCTGAAAACAAATTATATTATTTGTTATACAAAATTAAACATTGTATCATGCTCATTGTGGCTTGTCGTATTTGATTTGAGAATCTCTAATTTTATTTGTGTCAAATCTCATGTTTTTTGTTTCCTTTTTATCGACTAGTAAGTATTTTTTCTGAAGATTTGCTGCCATTTTTTGAAACTTTTTTTATAAGTTTCCAATAAAACATTTTTTTGCATCTTCTGCTATTTATTTATTTTTATGTACTTATTTTTAGCACTTCTCAGTTTATTCAACTATGTGACATATATTAGTATTTTTAATTTATTCATATTAAAAAAATAAAAAAATAATTTTAGGAACAGAAGTTATAATACAACAGAATTTTCAATTCTTGTAATTTTGTTTCTATTCTACTGATAAATATCTGTTTCGTCTTGGAATTTTTTTGCCCCGAAATTTTGTAATTTCCTCCGCAAAAAAAAAAAAAACTGTAAAGGTAAGAACTAAGAACTACTCTAATCTCCTACTTTATATGTAGGCCTATTAGTGATTTATGGACAAAAAATGGACTACTTTGTGTTTTGTTCTAAGTTGTCCAGTTCTTCGATCGATTAATAACATAATTGAACAATATTCTATACAGAAACTGACATACCATGAAGGATGACATTGATAGCATACACAATTGAACAACATTTGCATCGCATTAAGTGTAGATGGATACACAGACCAAGTCATATGCCTACGACATGGATATGCAATCACAGCAGCTGAATGAATACACCAACTATTCAATTATCCTCATTTGTGAAAATTAATAATAAGCGAATGAGAAATCAAGTATATTTATGGAAGACAAATTCGGATATAATAATAATAATAATAATAATAATAATAACAATAACAATAATAACAATAATAATAAAAAACCCGAGCCGAGATAAAGTTAACGACAATGTGTGGAAATCAAATTCTTGGAGCAAAACATCATAAATACAAAATATATCGAACAAATATAAGAATTTTAATATTTATGATAAGAAAGTTTCTTCTTCTTCTTCCTTCCAAGTATTAGGCCAAGGCCTGTTACGATCGTATAGAAAATTTTCCCTCCAGCCTAAATAGTATGATCCTTCCGCGAAATTCTCGTATAAGACTTGAAAGCATAATAATAGTCCCTTTGATTGCTTGCTGGCCAAAGGTAGGCAATACCAGTAATGGGGCTGCCATCTTATAGCCTCTGGTCAGGCTTTTCAGGAGAAGAAAAGAAAATAAAGGAAAGAAGAAATGGAAGAAAGGAAAGACTCCCTAGCCCTCGGATGCCCTAATAGCGTCGGGGTCGAAAAAACAAGAGTTAACCAAGAGAAGTTAGATAGTAAAGTTAAAAGAGTGCAAAACACAAGTAAGTGGAAGAAATGTTTTGCTCAGCTTGGGCATCTTGTGGTCGCCATCCACTGAAAAACAAATTGTAAGAATATAGCAGAATAAGCGGCATAATAAAGATTTATTTCGAGGAAAAAATGCATGAAATTAGAAACAAAATTACGAACGACCAAAAAGTATGAAAGGAGAACTGGGTAATAAGTATTTAGGCATCACAGATTAAATTTTTTACGTCAGCTTTTGGGAATAACAAATTATTCGTTTTCAGCAGCGGCACTACAGCCCGATTCGAGCCTCTGCTTCCCTCTGAACCCTTTTCCAAGTATCTCTATCTTCGGCAACCAGTCACCATCCCTCAATTCTCAGTTACCTCATATTCTCCAAAATTACATCCATCCAACGGAGTCTCGATCATCCCACATTCCATTTTCCTTCAAGTTTATTTTCCATAATATACTTGGGTATCTCATGTTGAATCATTCTTTTTACGCGTGTTCAGCCCATCGCAATCTTGAAACTTCAATTGATCAGGAGGGATTAACATTATCAAATAAACAAAGCAATGGAATTACGATGAGGAATAACTCTATTTATTATTTCAGAAGTATTTTTCTTTCTTTCATTTTTTTGAGCCTTCTTTCATAGAAACCTTTCTCTCACTATCGGCATTGGATCCCTTTGACCTCCTGAAGGAATTCTACCCTTTAATCACCTGAAAAAAAAACTATCATGGAATATGTACAAAAATACAGAAACAACTGGAAATCTCACGTACAAGAATGAGCAGAACAAGAATACCACGTCAGATCTTAAATAACCAGCCACCAGGCAAGAGATATTTGGGCAGACCCTTCAAACGTTGACTTGAGACCGTAACAGACCACTCACTAGGTCTATCACATGAAAGGAAGAAGAAGAAGAAAAACTATCAGAATTTATGGACTAATCATAAAATAATGGTTAATTCCAGTAATGTAGGCCTATGTACCAACCAACCGGAAGACGTAACATAGGAAGACTGAATAAGATAAATAGAAGGACCAACCACGCCTTGAGAAAAGTTTTCAGTGAACTTTAAGGCCCAAACAATCCGCATATATCATATAGCCATGCTTATCATCATCATTCATATTCGCCTTAGATCAAGTTTAGTATTAAGGACTCTCCTAGCGCACCACCACCATCATCATTACCCATCATATCATCGGGCCAGCGTAATTCCGGCTTCCAAGCGCCCCAACGTCATAAGAGGGTTATAATTACACCAGTGCCAGGGGAGAGCACTAAAAAGTCGAAATGATAACCCGAGGTATTGAATAAAAGAAACTTAGGGATCACAACATCGTTAACAAGACTGTGTTGTATTAAGTTAGATGACAGAGTAAGGATAAATTTGGTTACTTTACATTACGAATATTACTTTAAATTCCGAATCCTATATCCTGGTGGAAATGAAACCGACATCTATAGAGATTGAAACACCCTGTTACAAAAAAGTTCTGTGCACGATCCGTAATGAATATATACTAGTATATATATATATATATATATATATGTCCACATCTGTGGTCTCGAGGTAGCCTGCTGCCTTGTCGGGACAAGCCTCCTGGATGAGGTTTTTTCGGGGTTTTTCCTCACCTGTAAGACAAATGTCAGGAATCTTAGGATCAAACGGTCCCCGAAAATCATTCGGCCATCATCATCATCATCATCATCACCATCCTTCACCGGTGTAGAAAGCAACGGGAAGCTACCATACCTATAATTCCCTAGTAAAGCTGCAAAGCATAGCATGCAAATGTTATGTTTGCAGTGAAAGATCTGCCCTCGGACAGAAATGCTATGGATATATATATATATATATATATATATATATATATATATATATATATAATTTAATTACTTCTAACTCCGTATTTTTTTTATTTCAATATTTCCCGTACCTACTCTTTTCTGACAAGAAATTATATATAACTTCCACAATACAGTGGTATTCAGTTTTCCTCAAGAAATTCGACTTCCCCTGTTGTAGCGATCCTGAACATTCTCGTCTGAAAATACCACTTCACTCATACTTCTTACACCGTCCATTCAACCTGCTTTAGGTCTTCCCTTTCTGCTTTTCCTATCTTTTCCACTCCAATATCTTCTTAGGGATTCCATAAGATGGCATCCTCTTGAGATGTCCATACAATCTTAATCATCTCTCTTCAAATGTCTATAATACATTTCTTTCGACTTAATTTTCCTAATTTCAGTGTTTTTCTAATTTTTTCCCTATATTTGTAAGTTTCAGGAAAAATACGTTTAAAGTTTAAGTTTAATATTCAATATCTATTGTAACGCCAAACTTACACTACTGGATATTGCAAGTTATTTTCTTCCTTTGACAGTTATGCATCAACAATCTAAAAGCGGAAACAATTGGCGCTTATCTTCTGAATGCAAATTTTAGATTAGCATTTATAATAATTTAAGTTCATAGCCGTTTGTTGCAAAACATAGAATCTCGGATAGGACTGATGGCGTTTCAATTTTTCTTTAATAGTAAGGCTTTGTTTAAATATTTTGAGCTAAAAGTGTGCTTACACTTACTTCATTAGCCTGTGCAACAGATGTCAACAAATTCTCATTTTTTAACAAAATGGCGCTTAGCCGGTTGATGCATAGTATCGTACATTTGTAAATTATATTGAATGTATCTTACTTTTAGTTTAATAAAGTCTTACTACTACTACTACTACTACTACTACTACTACCGCTGCTGCTGCTGCCGCCAGCCAACCGCCTACCGCCAGAATTCGTTTTGCATTTTTATTCTGTTGTATTTATTTATCTATCTATGTTATTTATCTACTGATTTATTTTACCTGATGGAGTTAAGACCGTAAGGTCTTCTCTTCCACTTCACCAGGGTTAATTATACATATAATAACAATTATGAATTGTTTACAGGTTGATTAATGATACATCATAGATGTAGGCTACACAATATAAAGTTGACAACGGAAAGAAAGAAAAATAGTAATAATAATTAGTTTTGTATTGTATTGTAAGCCTATGTTTTCCCTTTACAGAGATTTAGGCGTTCTCCCCCTACAGGGAAGAATTTGAATCGTACTAATTTAGTTACACTTGTTTTCGTATAGATGTAATTTTCAGTGCTCAGCGTTCCGCCTCATACTGACATCTAGGGAACCAAGGTAGTACTAGGACGGGAAAATTCGGTAAATTTTGCTTAGAGGCCTTTTCATTCAGGCTTAAGGATTTTTTTACGAGCCTGAAAATCTTCAGACTCGGGACCCACGGTTTAAAGTCCCTCCCGGAGGACTTGCTCCTTGGATTTTTCCATCCTAAAAAATCCATCAACTCCGGCCGGGTTTGAACCCGCGACACTTGGGACCAGAGGCAAGGAGCATAACCACTAGTCCACCGCGGCCGATAATAATAAGTGATGATAACAATAGTAAGTGATGATGATAATAGTAATAATAATAAGTGATGATAATAATAAGTGATGTTGATAATGATTACCTATCAGTTTTATAAAGTTTTAATTTCATGTGAAAATAAAGAAAATGGTGGAAATAATGTGAATAAAGAGAAGTAATTGCGCTGGTGTGACAGAATGAGAAAGGAAAGAATAATATTAAAATATAATACAATTCACCTATCCTGGCACACGTTCATCTCTTTCTGATACGTTTTAATTAAAAGTTTGAACAGGAGTTTGTAACATGGGAATCACTATTTGTTAAAGCGTCACTAACACGAGCAATACCAGCATGCCACTCACATCCTCAATCCTGTAAAGGAAACAGAAATTATGAAAGAAGTCATCATTTTAATTTATATATATTTAAGTCATTAAGTATGGCTTCGGGCACCAAAGAGAAAAATAAAATATGACTCGTGATTAGAATACTTCGACTTATGATTTTCCATAGTAAACTCTTTTTTCTATGTACTTTTTCCGTCTTTACTAACAATTCGTACTATATTAAACGATTTTTCAACGATACTTTAACATTTTTTATTATTATTAAATGTTTATCATAAGTAATGTCACGAATGATTTCCAAATCATCGATAAATAGACGAGTCACGAAGTATCTAAAGGATTTGGAAATCAAGAGTGGTATTTGTTAGGGCTATTTAACGAATAAAATTAAGCTGTTTACTAAAAAAATCGTTATTTAAATATGGTTACCAGTATTTTAAAGTATTTATATATTTAATGTAAACGGCGATGCTTGAAAACAATTCAGTAATGTGTGGTTATGTTTCATTTGTTTATTCTCTGTAACTTGATCATATTATTTATTGCCAAATAGAATCACAATATTGTAAGAATGCACCCCAGTGGAGAGAAATGAAACACATCAAACTGTATATTAAAACCAACATTACAGGTTATTAATTTATTTTTTTAGTAAACAACTCAGTAAAATCATTATCAAAAAACAAAATAATTGAACACACTGTTATCAGATATGTAGTTCAAAGGAATTTGTTCATTATTTGTTATATTCAATATATTTGTTGGAAACTCAATCACTGCAAAATAATGCGTTGACCTGTTTAGAATATTAAAAAAGACGAGCTTTCTTCATCACAGAATGAGGAGCTGGTAAAGAGAATTCGGTAAAGAGTGAGATGAAATACAACTGTCATTGGTTGTAAAACAAAATTCATAGGTACGTGATTGGTCATTGTCTTCTATTTTGGGCATGATTTTGTCTAAATAAATGTCCTCAATTCGTGTCCAGCTCAGGGTCGGGTCGAGGGATGAGATGAGCACCCTGTATAGAGGTCTGTGAATGATAAGGGTGCCGGCCGTCCACGCCTGACGCACCATCACGCAGATGAACGAAATGAAATGGATGAGATGAGCGTGGAGAAATGGTTGAATTAAATTGTGTCAGGGGAAAACGGAAGAAAACCCGTCGAAAAACCAGCTCAAGCTCCGTTTCGTCCACCTCGAAACCTACATGGATTGACCGAGACTTGATCTCGGGACCCCAGCGGTAAGAGGCGAGCGTCTAACTGCATGCGCCACGCAGCCGTCCTAAATATTTATTTACGTACACAAATTGTCGCATTTATAGTCAAATTATTTTTTAGAAGTTCTACATAATCGTACTGCGCATGCGCGAACGGTTATAGAAACTTCCGCTAGATGGCAGAGATATATGTGAAATCGGAATGACCCACAGAGTACCAGAGAAGAAAGTGGACGAGTTGCGCGTACATGCCACAGGCGGCGCTAGTGTAATACAACTAACGACACCTAAATTTTTTCGGTTCTTTTTTTGGTACTAATATGAAATTCAGCACTGCCTGGTGGTAAAATTATGAATTATAATTATATAACGCCATGTGGTGATTGTGAATAATCATGAAATGGAACTTTTATAGGAATAAATAACATATTAATTAATCTTAAATTATGGAATTATTTGTACCCAGCCTCTCAGATCTAATGATTTTCTTTCATTTTAACAGAAGGGAAGAATGGAAATAAATAAAACATGTTAATTTATTTTCGTTTATTAAAATTTGAAAACGTGCATTATGAGCTCTTTTAATAAATATGTACAATTGACCTACCCCCTTATTCTCACATACATATTTTATACAATATTTATTAAAGAACCTTAGCCATGTCGTACATCTGAAGTCCATTATAAAGTCACATTTTTAAAACGTTTATTAGAAATGGCTGTACACTAACATCACTCTTCCTAACCTAACAAATCTTAGAATTTTATCACTTCTAGTAGGTTTTCTTTGAAAATAGATTCACATTAAAAACGTAAACAAACTTGAATTTACTTACAAATTAGAGTAAAATAAAATCTAAGTAATGATTTTAACTATCGATAATATATAATTTTTACAGTACCGTCTACAGAGAGCGAAAGGATAGCAGTTAAAAAATTTAAATTTACAAAATGGCAATTTCCCATAATCCTGAGTGAACACGCTGTGCACGACGCCGTGTGCCTTGCATTTGTTTTATTTAGTTACATATTCTGTTACTAAGAAACAGCGCTACCATTGTAGCTTGCTCATTGTAGTTCATCGTAAACGACCGAAATTTTTTAGGTGTCACTGTACTCAGTTTCCCCTCTATTCGAAATTTCTCTATGATCATGGACGGAGTAAAGACGTAACCGTTTTTCTCATTTGCTATCAATGCAGCATGCGTAATGGTATCAAAAATTACTGTAATATTTACAGTAAAACTTGTTTAAATGGGAACGTGAATAATGCGGAAATCTGTCTAATGCGAACAAATTTATTGGTCCCGGCGAAATAATAGTAATTTCGCATAAAACGGAATCTGTCCAACGCGGAAACGGAAGGACATTTCTACATAATTCATGAAAAAAGTATAAAGCGGAACGTTATATATATTTATTAACCATCAGCAGGTTTTTTTTTAGTGAAGACAGGTGCCAATACGGCTTTTACAAATAGTGATTCCAATCAAATGGACAAATAAATATCAAAACAAAACAAATCTAATTGTCACTGACCCTAAAGTTAATTGTTAAAAGCTGTTGTAGTATTTCACATGCCGATACATGCCTCCATCGCCACGATCGGTATATTATTGTTTCAACTTGTTCGTTGCAATAATTGTGATTGAATAACACGTGTCTCTTGTAAAGCTGTTTTTAATTTTATGCCCCTCGTTGTGGAGACATTTAAAGTTGGGTTTCTCGGTGAGATATCCGAAGTTGAAGATTTGTGATATAACTAGAATCACTTTAAATCTGCCACGGCACTAATAACTCTCTTCAGGGGAATGAGGAAAAGTTTCTTACACAAATAACAACACTTTATTAACAGTTGAACTATAAGTTAGTTTATTTAAAACTCTCACTTTGGTTAAGATGAATCTTGTAATTTAAAAGTTCAAAAGATACCGGCTTAGGTTGATACTTTTCACTTCTAGAAGATTACTATTTTATGTATTTAACGAATGACGAATGCTAACGGTCAATCCAGTAATTATTATTCATTATTTTCACTTAGAAGCTGTTTTTCGCCAAGATGGATGACTATTATATCACTATATAATCTTTCATACTTTTAACACTATTTCTTTCAACCAACATCAATAAAATAAACAATTATTTCCTTATTCTTTAAGGAGCAGTCGCTGAACATGACCGACCATCTTCAAGTATTGTAGCCATCTTCTTATTTCAGTTATAACCTCTAGGTTCTGATTGGTCCAACAGAAAAGGAAGGAGTATTTTCAAGCTAACTTCTATCCTCTTCGTCCAATCCCATTTATTTCTTTATAAAATTATCAATTTGAATATTTGAAGTATTTTACATACTGCATCAGTTATAAAAACATCCAACTGTATTAACAGTTTATATTGACTGGTTTGAATATTTTTTTTTATATACTTATAAAAAAATTGAATTCTATAAATCAATCTGATGTCCATTCTTCATATAAATAAATATAATTATAAACAAAACAAAAACCCTTATTATTTTTATATGGGGATAAATATCCGGTTTTAAATTGCCCCTGATTTATTTTAATCTTAGCTACAACTAAGTGTCAGGCTAAATTAAAATAAATCACTTTCCCCAAATATCAAGTTTCTTTCTATACAAGATTCATCTGTATTAGAATCAATACAATGTAATACATCACAATTACAATAAATACATGTTACATGATAAAATAGAAGTATTAATTTTACAAAATTTACATACAATATTTTAAATACACTTTGAACTATTTGAAGTCAACAGCTACAACTAATTAATAGGAGTCTGAAATGGTTTCAAAAGTTCTTTGGAATATTTTCCAATTTCTTTTCTAGTGTCTATTTCTCTTAGCTCATATGTGGTATCATTAAAATTTTTAAATATTTCATAGGGACCTTTATACAATAGGTTCATCCTATGATATTGTTTCTTTAAAGCATTGGATAATGAAATATCCCTTATGAGAACTTTGTCTCCAACTTTGGGATTCCACTTCCTTTTATGTCTTTTAACCTTATTGTTGCGCTTTTCTGCGCGACATTCTAACCTTTCAATAACTCTTTTACATATTTCCTCGGATGTCTCCGGGATTTGACTTTTATCAATGATAGGTAATGGTAAATTAGCAATTAACCTGTCAGGTTGTTTACCTGTCATTAGGAATATGGGTGCTTCCCCAGTATTGACATTAATTGAATGATTCATAACATTCTCTATGACGCTGATATGTTTAAACCAGTCAGAATGTTTATGATGAGTCAAAATTCTTAAACTTGTAGTAATTTCCCTATTAACTCTCTCACAGGGATTACTTTTTTGGGTGATATTTACTACAATGGTACAATTTAATTCCTATCGCAGTAAGTTTATCTTTAAACTTAGGACTTGAGAACACTGAAGCATTATCACTAAGTAGTGCATCAATAGGTCCATAATTAGGTAAATAATCTCTCACAATTTTACCTAGGCAAGCTCTGCTATTTACACTTCTTAATGGATATATTTTTACAAATTTTGAGAATACATCAGATAATACAAGAATATGCTTGTAACCAAATTGTGTAGTAGGCATTTCTCCATGAGTATCCATTACTACTAAGCTATTTACTTTGTTCCTTAATATGTTTTGTGGAACTATATCATATTTTACGTTCATACATTTGGCTTTTTGACAAGTTATGCATGAAGAAGTAAACTTTCTCAACTTTTTATCTAAATGCTTAACATAGAAAAATTCACTTATGTTGAGAGCTAATTTTTCACAACCTGCATGATTTAAGCCGACATGAAAAGTTCTAAATAGTGGAACTTCCATATTATTAGGAATTATAACTTTCCATTTTTTCACATTTCTCCCATGTAATTTGTAAAGAATGTCATCCTTTATACCGATTTTCTTATTACAATCAATTCCATTTTTGTCATCATTATTTATATCTCTCGCACTATACTTCAATCGTTGTAACTCTATATCAGATTTTTGATGCTCAACAATGTTTTTCATCAACAATGAAAATCCTTTGTCTCTATACAGTTTTACATTAAACATTACTACTTCGTGTTTAGGAGTATGTACAGTTTCAGGTATTTTCCCAACACTTTTCAATCTAGACAGGAGGTCAGCAAACACATTCTGTTCTCCTTCTATGTGTTTTATTTCAATATCATAGGAAATTATTTCCATGATCATCCTACTCAGTTTATTATTGGATAATCTACATTTACTTATAAAACTTAGTGAAATGTGGTCACTATGAACAATAACTTTGTTTTTATAAACATAAATTCTAAATTTATTTAGAGCATAAAATATTGCTGTAAGCTCCAACTCTGAAACAGTGTAATTTCCTTCAATGATGGTAGTCGAGCGCGAAGCTGTCGACACAACATACTGTTGCCCATCATCGTCAAATTGAGTTAAAACAGCACCGAGGCCAGTTTTACTCGCGTCTGTGTATAAATGGAATTCTCTGTCCATTTTTGGTCTCTGTAGTGAAATACTATTTGCAAATAACTTCTTAACATATTCAAAAGTAGATTGATGGTCCTCTGTCCATCTCCATTTACTATCTTTCTTCAGCAGCCCTCTCAGCTTACTAACCGCTGAGGCATAGTTGATGACAAACTTCGAATAGTAATTTAAGATTCCTAAAAATCTACGAAGTTGTTTTATGTTCTTTGGTGAAGGAATTTCTAAGATTCCTTGAACCTTGTCTGGGTCAGGAGTAATCCCTTGATTAGAGATCCTGTATCCTAGGAATTGAACCTCCGACCTAACAAACACAGACTTTTCTAGGCTGACTGTCATTCCACTATTCTTTAATTGAGACAACATTAAATCAATATGAGATATATGATTCTCAAAAACATTATCAATAATAATTGCATCGTCAACATATATAGTACAATGTCTTTTAACATCATCAGATAGTACAATATCTAGGGCTCTAAGAAGCGCACTTCCGCTATTTCTTAGACCGAATGCACACCTGGTAAATTCATATACTTTTCCATTATGTATAAAAGCTGTATAGGGCCGAACTTTGGGGTCTAGTTCTATCTGCCAAAATGAAGAAGTTAAATCAATAGAACTAATAAATCTACCTGTTTTCATATTTGCTATAGATGCTTCAATTGTCTCGGGCCTATAATTATCCCGGACAGTGAAAGAATTAGTCCTACGACTGTCTAAACACAGGCGAATTTTGCCATTAGGTTTTAGCACCCAGCAAATATGGTTGGCGTAAGGAGAATCAGATTTCTGTATTATTCCTTGCATTAACATGTCATCTATCATTTGATCTGCCTGCTCTCTGATGGCAATAGGGATGGGTCTACTCTTAATATTTATAGGTGGATGTTCCATCACTTTAAAGGAATATTTAAAACAGTTGCACAATCCCGGCTTCGAAGAAAAAGAACTCTTATTTTTCATTAAGATGTCATACAACATGCCTTTCTGTTCATTGTTTATGCCATGAGTGTCTTTAACTTTTTCCTTTATCATTTCACAGATGTCTTTATCAAGTTCGTCACTCACACAATATAATAGAGGAATTTCATCATACTCAGTATTGCAAGAGACACATTCTAAATCACAACATTTACATGCGACATAATCGTCAGCACAACCATTTTCATTATTAAGGCTTTCTTCGCCCTCGACACTTTTGTCGGAAGTACAATTAACTGCAATATTATCTTGCATTTGGCATCCACGGCCATTCACCAATTCCCTCTCCTCATGAACAACAATATTCTCTATAAAAATGTGTTCTTCAGCAATGTCACTCTCCTTCTTACTTAGATTCTTATTCTCCTCATATTCATTATCAAATGGGATGACGACTCTCACATTATCTTCATTATACAAGGAAATATTCTTACACTCAAAATTTATTATGGCATTATATTGCTCCAACAGGTCGCAGCCTATTAACATATCACAAGACAAGTATGGAGAAATTAAACATATTGCACTGAAGTAATATCCTCCGATATGTAAATCTAGAAGGCACTGTAGCTTAATTGGCAGTTTCTTCTTGCCTATCGCAAGAGTACAATACACTCCACATATTCTTACAGTCATTATCTTATTCCCTTTGTTGACTAAGAAATTATAAAATTTCTGATCTATTGTTGTGTTTGAGCAGCCACTATCCGCTATGCAAGTAACATCATTGTTAAAAATATTTACTTTAATTTTGGGGTGGTCGTCCTATGACATTTAATTCTTTATTAGTAACAGGCATAGCATCCTGATTCTTATAAATATTCAAATGATTATTCAATATTATGTTATCTCGCTGTCTTGAGGTACATAACTTACTATCTCCTCTCATATTTGCTGGTACAATTTCTAAATTTTGAAACCTATCAAAGCATCTATTTTGGACCCCTAAGTTCATAACGATTGAGGTACATTGCGGAGTCTTTAATGTACCTTCTATGCGTTTAAAGCATGAGGTATCCTGTGATTTACTTCGAGGTCATTTTCATTACTAGGTATATCTTGACTTTGGTTGTGAATAGTTACAGAGTCTATTCTATTTTGCTCTGTCCTATCACTAGTTTCATTAATTTGACAATTTTGTTGTCGTTGGAAATACCCTTTACTTTCATTACCATAGGCATTCCTTCTTCTTTTACCTCTACAGGGAGAAGTCCAATACCTATTTCTATTTTCTCCTACTCTGTTAACATCCATATAATTAATTTGTCTGTCATTCCTATTTTCATTACGTTTGAACCATCCATTTTGGTTATTGTTACTATAATTATTTGTCATCCTATTTTTATTTGGGCTGTTTCTATTTTGAACAAACCTATTATTATTGTTGCCCTGTTTGAAACTTCTTTCTCTATTCTCATTATGATATTCATCATTTCTTTTAGTTACAAAATTACTTTTCTTATTATAGGGCTCTGCCCCTTCCCCAAATAAATTTCTTTTACTACATTTATCTACTTCTCTTTTATTCTCTAGTAGAGCTAACAACTCTAACATTTCAGATACATTTTGTGGTCTGGCTACTATCAAATGATATCTAATCTCATCTGGGAAGTGATGCGATAACATAGAAATTAAAGTTCTCTCATCTATTGGAGGCTGTAACAATGATGCCATTTTTGCCTTCTCCAAGAAATAATTAAGATAACCTTGTTTACCATTGTTGGAGAATTTTCCACTAGTTAGGTCTAACCTTAGTTTGTTTTGTCTTTCTGGTCCCCAGTAGTAACCTAAGAAAGCATTTTTAAATGTTTGATAAGTCATTGAATCATGGCAAGCTATCTTAAACCAAGACTCTGCATTGTCTTTTAAACTTTTTCTTATGAAGAACATTCTGAACTTGTCTTCTATTCCTTTGATTTCGAAGTATTCTTCAATTTCCCTAATGAAATCAGTAGGACTTTGGCCTACAGTATCACCAAAATTAGGTAAGTTAATTTCCCCTAAAAGATTAGCAGGAATTTTACATACATTGTTACTACTACTACTAGAAGGAGGATCATTATTAACATTACTAGAATGTCCTGACATAACCTCAATCTCCTTTTCACTAGTTTTTGACACATATTTGTTTTCAAGTTCAACAATCTTAGTTATCCATCCTTCAACTTGTTCTTTTATAATAATTACTTCATTTGTTATCTTTGATTGAAGTTCTTCATTACCTAAGATAACACTTTCTTCGGAAATTTTTAGTCTATCTTCGACTTTAGTTCCTAATTCTTCGATTTTATCTTGGCAACTTTGCCTTACCTCAATCAAAGATGTTTCTATTTGATTATGAGTTTCATCAATCTTTTCATTACATTTTCTATCTCATTTTTACAATCTTTGGCTATATTTACTATTCTCTTTTCCAGTTTAGAATTGTTTTGTTTGCATTCTAACCTAATGCTTTCTAACTTTTGATCTAGTTTTAAGTTATTTTCTTTAATTTCTTTACTAAGATTGGAAATATTTGTATCAATTTTATTGCTGAGATTCGAATTGTCATTCCTAATTTCTTTTAATTCATCACTATTCTTTTCTAATTTGTTACTGAGATTTGAATTGTCATTCCTAATTTCTTTTAATTCATCACTGTTCTTTTCTAATTTATTGCTAAGATTAGTTACATTAGCTTCTAATTTACTACTGAGAATTGAATTGTCATTCCTAATTTCTTTTAATTCTGCACTATTCTTTTCTAATTTATTTATTAATAATGCTACCCAGGAGGTGTATCATTAGTTTCATTATTTTCATTGTTACACAAAATTAAATTTTCTTGGCCTTCACTAATTTGTTCGTTTTCAATATTAACAGTTTTACAAGTTATATTTTCGTTATTGGCCATTGTTGGGTATTTTAATATTTTCTTATTTCTTAAAAGCATTAATTGTTATTATCACTAATTCACTTTTCACATATAAATTTTAACTGTACTCACTTTTGAAGATTTTTATTATTTTCCTCCTTCTCGTGGTCCTTGGTTCGATTCAGGTTTACATGTCCCTGGTTCGATTCCCATTCGAGCCCTCGTTGATGCGCCATTTAAAGCTGTTTTTAATTTTATGCCCCTCGTTGTGGAGACATTTAAAGTTGGGTTTCTCGGTGAGATATCCGAAGTTGAAGATTTGTGATATAACTAGAATCACTTTAAATCTGCCACGGCACTAATAACTCTCTTCAGGGGAATGAGGAAAAGTTTCTTACACAAATAACAACACTTTATTAACAGTTGAACTATAAGTTAGTTTATTTAAAACTCTCACTTTGGTTAAGATGAATCTTGTAAATTAAAAGTTCAAAAGATACCGGCTTAGGTTGATACTTTTCACTTCTAGAAGATTACTATTTTATGTATTTAACGAATGACGAATGCTAACGGTCAATCCAGTAATTATTATTCATTATTTTCACTTAGAAGCTGTTTTTCGCCAAGATGGATGACTATTATATCACTATATAATCTTTCATACTTTTAACACTATTTCTTTCAACCAACATCAATAAAATAAAACAATTATTTCCTTATTCTTTAAGGAGCAGTCGCTGAACATGACCGACCATCTTCAAGTATTGTAGCCATCTTTTTTATTTCAGTTATAACCTCTAGGTTCTGATTGGTCCAACAGAAAAAGGAAGGAGTATTTTCAAGCTAACTTCTATCCTCTTCGTCCAATCCCATTTATTTCTTTATAAAATTATCAATTTGAATATTTGAAGTATTTTACATACTGCATCAGTTATAAAAACATCCAACTGTATTAACAGTTTATATTGACTGGTTTGAATATTTTTTTTTATATACTTATAAAAAAATTGAATTCTATAAATCAATCTGATGTCCATTCTTCATATAAATAAATATAATTATAAACAAAACAAAAACCCTTATTATTTTTATATGGGGATAAATATCCGGTTTTACTTGTGCTTTGTTCCCAGTTTATAATGTCGAGTAAAGGGGGGGAAAAATTAAATACCGAAGAGAAAAAAAAATAATGTTGGCGCTTAAAGTCAAAATAAAAATGCTTGACCGTTCATACGTACGCGTTGACGAGACGTTTGCGTCTATATCACACTGACACACAGTGTATTAAACAATACTGCCCAATTAGTATTTATATTTTTTTGAAACATTAAAATCTCTATATCTCAGAAAATAACAATATGTGACTTATCATTTTATATATATTTTTTGTCATGGTTATTTTCGGTTGTCTACTTAAGTAGGATCGATTAAAGAGTTGTAAACATTACACAAAAATATTTTCAGGAGAACGGACATTATTTAGGAATTCACTAATGCTTAACTTTTATTTTAGCCTGCCTGGCAGAAGTGTTATTACGCGCGGCGTCTGTTAAGCCCCTGCGTAATGATAGCGTTAAGTTCCCTATTGTTTAAGTGGGTCTTAGGCCCGAGCGGTTGGCCTTGGTTTTGGAGGAAGAGTTCTACAATTAAACATGTTAAATCACAGTAAACGAAAAATTAACATAATTTATTAAAGTAAAGTCAAACACAAGGATATATTAATAACATATAAAACAAGTTATTTAAAAACAGCTGAAAATCGCCACATTGTCAAACGTCAAAATATTCAAAGTATTAAAATGCTAAAATTCAGAGAGAGAAAACAATCATATTAAAATAATTCAACTTTGTTTATTATTTGAATGAAGTTCCTGGACCATTGGTCCTTATTTAATTCTAAGTCTTAAAATGACCAAAGAAATGATTATTGAAGATATATTACCCATGTAGTCGCCACCGTCCCGCTGGGGGGGGACCGCAAATCGGTCCCGCTGCTGTTCTGTTGCCTTTTTCACTCCAAAACCCCGGTTTTTATATGATTATCTTTACCTTTCACCAGCCCCTAAAGCTAATGGGAGCCCTATTTCTTGCCTCATCTGTAGTAATATTCCTAGTATGTTCATGGCCAAGTTATATAATATGTTTTTAACTTCTTCCCTAATGTGTTTGGGTTATATAAGGTTTTGTAAGAATTTCCTATTTGGTTGAAACTAATAAGTTGTTTTTGATATTATATAAGATTTCGTAAGTGTATCTTCATTGTTGACAAATATATTGAATTGTAATAGTCATTTTTATAATAATTTCCCTTAGTTTTTTATCTATAAAACTCTTATGTATATTTGGTTTGAGATTTCAATCCGCATATAAAGGGTGAATATTTATGCCCTATTTTTTGTTATACTACACATGTATATGTGTCTATCCTTTATCGGCTTTTTACAGTATTTTAATATTCGCGCAGTTAGGCCCTAGTGTAGGCGTAACATTCCCCCCCCCCTAAATAAGACTGTAGGGTTGAAAAACCGAAAGTCTTTTTTTCTTATAGGATATTCTCGCCTCTCGGGGGTTTGTCCTGACAATTATCTTATAACTCAACTTTAGGTGGGAGTGGAACTGACGTCATCAATTGGCGATTCCATCTGTCTGGAAGTATATTGTTCTCATCCTAAGAGGTTAGATCGTTTTTTATTTGTAAATTGCCCCGGATACCTTTAAATTGCGTCGAAATATCGTTAAGATCCGTTTACTTAGTGAGAACACTACACTTAAAACAAAAATCACAATAATGTTTATTGCTGGAAACAACACAAAAAAAAATAATATCGTCTATAAAAATTCTTCTCGTCTTCGTTCTTCTTCCTTATTTAAATCTTCTGTGGTTTATTTTGAAACGACGCACTTTCACTGTTATCCAATATCCGACGCACTTAATCACATTTCGTTACTTTTTGTTATGCACTTCGACGGTCCTATTTCGTGAACCGGATCACTTGTAAAAAAAATATTATCAGAACTGTGGTGTCTGCTGGTGCTAGCTTGGAGGTCCAGGTTCGGGTCTGCTTGCCACGATGGAGGATGCGATGCTCTAATGCTCGAGTCCATTGTTCATTTTCAGCTGCCGTTGGTCCAGGTAGGCCTTTGATTTAGTTATGCCTAGTTTAAACAAAACCCAGTTAGGTCCAAGGAGAAACTTGTGACAGGTTTGATAGGAATTAATCTTGATGTGGAGTTTGTTTTCTTGACTCTTCTATAGGAAAAATTTTTGGACGAAGGAAGTTAGGCCTAGGTTGTGTTGGATAAGTTATTACTATCTTTTATAATTGCCTGGGTTTGTTCTCTATTGCTAAGGAGGTGTTTGCCGTAGCTGGTTGCGAGTCTGGACATTCACCCATCTTATGCTCCGACACGAGATGTGTAGATGGTCCTGGCAGCTGCCCTGCGTCCTTAGATGTACAGGGTGTGGTTAGTCCTTGCGGCGTTATGCTGCCCTCGTCCTCAGATGTATAGGATGCGCCGTGAGTCTGGCCCTACTTAATCTGCCCCCCATCTTGTGGTGTCGTGGTGGTGGCCGCAGTCCAGGCGTGAAGCTGCAATCTTATGGCATTCGTTAAAACTTGGGAGGATAACTTAAACATTGATTATGGGTTTGGTGTTTATCCCGTACTACATGGGTCCGCATCCTCTTTATCATTCCTGGTCATTGAATGTTTAATTTACCTCATTGCATATTAGACGTCCTGGCTTTAGATCTCATTGTTATCTACATGTATTGTTTAGTTTGGTGCACCCATGTTCCTATTTGTCCTTTATAGCTAGCCTCAAGTTGCAAAGGAAATGCTCTTATGTTTTTGGTCTTATGATTTTTCACGAATCATTTACGCCCTTATTGCAATTCAGGTTTTACTAGGTTCAAAAATTGTCAGTATCTCACCGTATTTTACCGCCGGTTTTCAAACTTTCCCTTGTTTGGATAAAATTCCAATTTTGCTTCTCCTACTCTAGAGTCCTGGGTTCGATCGAGTGTGCTCGCCTACACATAAATCGCTAGGGCTTTGAGATGTAACTACTACTATGATTTATCCATCATTGAGATGTACGAAATCAATAATAAAAACTAGAAAAAAAGCCGTACTGGCTGTAATGTATAATTCCCAAATATGTCTTCTTAATAAAAAGGAGCAGCCATTTGCAAGATAGAAGCATGGCTTCACAGCATTTGGTGGACGGGAATTACAATGTATATAGAGAAAGATTTGCGTTTAGATCGGTACTTGCTCAGGTAGCTCAGTTGGTAGAGCACTTGGTCTAGAGAACCAAGGGTCCCGGGTTCAAGTCCCGGTCTGAGCGTATAATTTTTCTCTTCAAATATGATATACTACTTAGTATGATTATGTAACCTGAATTCCGTATATCATTCCCTCGTGAGGTCCTGATTGTGAGTGCATTTCCTTTCTTCTATCCGGGATGCGTCCTGTGCATCTTAATTCTCTCGCTTCTACTCTGCCTGTTGATTTCCCTTTTTACAGCCTACAGAGTTAACTTATTAAACATGCATTTTTGCGTCTTAAATTCTCTCGTTCCTAATCTGTCTGTCGAATTCTCGTGTTACAGCCTACAGAGTTAAATTAATAAAAAAAACCTAAATGGTGTTGTTTCCTTAAGTCCTTCCTAATTCGTTCGGCCATATTTCCTTAAGCCCTTCCTGATTCGTTCGGCAATATCTCATCTGGTTTCTTGAATTTCTGTATTTAATTTTCTTTTCATGACTCCTGATTATGCGTGGACTTTATTCCGTGTCTTGGGTCCCCATCTCACCTATGGGTTTATCCTCTCCCTTTTGTCATCTCTTACCCTTTTTGTGTCCCCTTAATTTCCATTTACGTTTTTGAGTTAATTCATGGTCTCATGTGTGTAGACTTATTCCCTATCTTACTTATGGGTTTAACCTTTAATTCCGTGTACAACCCTATGTGTTTAACCCCTAATTCCCTGTAGTACCCTTATGAGTTTAACCTCTAATTTCGTGTGCTCCTTATGAGCTTAACCTCTATTTGTATGTACTACCTAATGTGTTTAACTTCTACTTTCTTGTATTAGGCCTACTTTCTGTGTTTAACCTCTAATTTCGTGTGCTCCTTATGAGCTTAACCTCTAATTTCCTATACTATCCTTATGTGTTTAATTTCTAGTTTCTTGTATTTCTTATGTGTTTAACCTCTCATTTTCCGAGATCCCTCTACCTAATGTGTCTAACTTCTAATTTTCTGTAGTACCGTATGTGTTTAACCTCTAATTTCCCGAGATCTCTCTACCTAATGTGTTTAACTTCTAATTTTCTGTAGTACCGTATGTGTTTAACCTCTAATTCTGTGCACTTCCCTAAGTGTTTAACTTCTATTCTCTGTGATCTCCCTTTATGTACTACCTCATGGGTTTAACCTCTTTTGCATGTAATATCCCTACTTAGGTCAATCTGTCTCTCTTGGCTCTACTCGTCGATCGCACAATCGTATGTATGTGTTTTTTCCTTTAGTATTCTTCTTCTTTATGTCTCAACGTTTCTGATGTCCCCATGACTACTATTCGTTGTCCCTTCGTTATGACCATATCCATGTGTGCGTACGACTTTTTCTTCGCGGTTTTCCTGGCATCATTTTCGACTCTGGATAGACCCCTGCTATCTCTTTTCGTGCTTTGTGTATTCCTTATTCCTTGTATATAAAGCCGGATGAGCCAGCGACAGAACCGGGCACGACATGAAGGCGGAGAATGTATTCCGTCTAAAGTGGCCCTGGCCCTTCCTGACACACCCTCTAATTCTGTCGTTCCAGAATTCCCTAATGTTTCTTGTATATAAAGCCGGATGAGCCAGCGACAAAACCGGGCACGACATGAAGGCGGAGAATGTATTCCGTCTAAAGTGGCCCTGGCCCTTCCTGACACACCCTCTAATTCTGTCGTTCCAGAATTCCCTAATGTTTCTTGTGTGAAGCTCCTTCATCTGTCAGTGAAGAAGGTTTATACAATGAAAATTACCTTTCTACATCACGTGATGTCACAGGTGCATGTGAAAAACACCACAGTTCTTCTTCAGTGAATTCCTCTTCGGTTACAATTCTTCATTATCACCAGAGAGCATTTTGCTAATTTGACAAATTCTATTGCAGCCAGGATTTTTACTTAATACTTCACTAAGCTTATCAAATGCCCACAGGTATTCCCCTCTTAAGCAGATGTAAATATACATATATTTATATCAAGTGTCTATACAATTGAAATGTTGGTCGCTAGTGAAATCTAAAATAATGCAAACAATGGAAATTAAATATTTAATTTAATAATTTAACAGATTTTTGCTAGGATACCATCCGTAGTTATAAAAGATATATTTTACCAAACGAAAAAAAGAAAGCGCACATTTATAACTAAAAATACTATGAAAAATGATGTCTAAATTCCGTTCCAGTTATATCAATATTTAAAAGTCATCAAAACTTATAAAGATGAACAAAAAAGAAGAAAATTTGCGACTTTGTTCACCCAGGCAGAGAACTGGATACTACCGTTAAAATCCGCGGTGACACACTTGCAGGATTCGCTACAAACACACAAAACAACTCTTGATGCGCAGAAGAACATTTCAAACGAAATTTTAAAATCAGATGCATCCTTAAGAGCTTCAACATCAAAAGAACAGGTAAGTGTGACAACATGTGGTGCTATTTCGGATGTGAAGTGGAGGACAATAACTTAAACCCACCTTCATTTAATCCCCAAAATCAAGAAACTGATCATAAAATATATATGTCGTGGTTCTGATTCCCAGCCTATGTTTATATTCGATTGTGACGATTGTTGTAGCTCCTACGTCAGAATTAATTAGGAGAGCTGATGATGTGAAATTTGAAAATAATGTGGATATAAAAACAATTCCGCACGAAAATATTGTGATTGCTCCTTGGCTGTAGAAAACAAACCAATTACATTAAATCCAATGCAACTTGATACTTCAGCCGCGATTTCAGATATTATCGAAACTGGGAGAGTTCTTAGTAATCGAGAAATGCAGGAGAAGTTAGTGAATAACGAAACTGATTCCAAGGAACATAATGCTGAAGATTTAAGGTTACCTTATGAAGTAAATAATACATTTTTGACACTAGAAGAATTAATTAAGAATGAAGAACAAATTCTTAAAAATATCCTTTTTTTACGGAGAGAAGTCTTTTAAATTCCCTGAAAAAATGCCAGACAAACACATGGGAGATACATTTAAAGAACCAAATGGATTCGCTACAAAAACCGAAAAACTCTAGATGCGCAGAGCAAAATTTCAAACGAAATTTTAAATCAGATCCACCCCTAATCGCTTCAGGATCAAAAGAACAGGTAAATGTGACAACATATGGCGTTATTTCGGATGAAGGAAAGGACAATAAACTACATCCACCTTCATTTAGTCCCCATAATCAAGATATTGGCCATAAATATATATGTCGTAGTTCTGATTCTCAGCCTATGTTTATATTCGATTGTGAAGATATAAATCCTTTGTCAGGATACACTAGTAGCCCTGATGATGTGAAATTTGAAAATATAATGGATATAAAAGCAATTCCGCTCAAAAAATACTTTGACTGTAGAAAACGAACCAATTATATTAAATTCAATGCAACTTGATACTTCAGCCGCGATTTCAGATGTTGCAAACTGGACAAGGTCTTATGTACTCGAGAAATGGAAGGGAAGTTACTGAATAAAGAAACTGATTCAAGGAATATAATATTCTTGAAGAAGATATGAAGTTACCTTATGAAGTAAAAAATACAGCTACGACACTAGATGAATTAATAAAGAATGAAGAAACATATGAAGACGAATCTCTTGTATCTGTAATGAAAAATGAAAATCTTAAGCCCGAGGTAGAAAATCTAGAGATTCAATTGGAAACCAATTTTAAAGAAATGATTGAAGATATCCCATTAACGGGGTATGAAATTAGTAAAGAAAATATCATCAAAAGCGAGAAAACAAAAAATGAGACGAATCTCTTGGATCTGTAATGAAAAATGAAAAATCTTAAGCCCGAGGTAGAAAATCAAGAGATTCAGTTGGAAACCAATTTTAAAAAGAAATCATTGAATATATCCTTTTAAGTTGGTACGAAATTAGTAAAGAAGATAACATCAAAATCTACGATCCAAATGAAGACGAATCTCTTGGATCTGTAATGAAAATTGAAAATCTTAAGCCCGAGATAGAAAATCAAGAGATTAAATTGGAAACCAATTTTAAAGAAATGATTGAAGATATCCTTTAAGTTGGTAC
Organism: Diploptera punctata; assembly: GCA_030220185.1. Lineage (NCBI taxonomy): Eukaryota > Metazoa > Arthropoda > Insecta > Blattodea > Blaberidae > Diploptera > Diploptera punctata. The sequence goes on along the minus strand of JASPKZ010009373.1, from coordinate 1,757 downwards.
GAAATTATGATCCAAGAATCAAATGAAGACGAATCTCTTCGATTCGGAAATGAAAAATGAAAACCCTTAAGCCAGAGATACAAAATCAACAGATTCGATTGGAAACCATTTTTGAAGATATTCCATTAATGACGTATGGATTAGTGAAGAAGAATCATTAAAAGGCAAGAAACATATGAAGACGAATCTCTTGTATCTGTAATGAAAAATGAAAATCTTAAGCCCGAGGTGAAGAAAATCTAGATATTAAATTGGAAACCAATTGTAAAGAAATGATTGAAGATATCCCCATTAACGGGGTATGAAATTAGTAAAGAAAATATCATCAAAAGCGAAGAACAAATGAAGACGAATCTCTTGGATCTGTAATGAAAAATGAAAATCTTAAGCCGCGAGGTAGAAAATCTAGAGATTAAATTGGAAACCAATTTTAAAGAAATGATTTTGATAGATATCCCTTTAAGTTGGTACGAAATTAGTATCCAAGAATCAAATGAAGACGAATCTCTTGGGATCTGTAATGAAAAATGAAACTTCTTAAGCCCGAGGTAGAAAATCTAGAGATTAAATTGGAAACCAATTTTAAAGAAATGATTGAAGATATCCCTTTAAGTTGGTACGAAATTATGATCCAAGAATCAAATGAAGACGAATCTCTTCGATCGGAAATCGAAAATGAAAACCTTAAGCCAGAGATACAAAATCAACGGATTCAATTGGAAACCTTTTTGAAGATATTCCATTAATGACGTATGGAATTAGTGAAGAAGAAGAACTCATTAAAAGGCAAGAAACATATGAGAGACGAATCTCTTGTATCTGTAATGAAAAATGAAAATCTTAAGCCCGAGGTAGAAAATCTAGAGATTAGAATTGGAAACCAATTTTAAAGAAATGATTGAAGATATCCCTTTAAGTTGGTACGAAATTATGATCCAAGAATCAAATGAAGACGAATCTCTTCGATCGGAAATGAAAAATGAAAACCTTAAGCCAGAGATACAAAAATCAACGGATTCAATTGGAAACCAATTTTTGAAGATATTCCATTTAATGACGTATGGAATTAGTGAAGAAGAAATCATTAAAAAGGCAAGAAACATATGGAGACGAATCTCTTGTATCTGTAATGAAAAATGAACATCTTAAGGCCCGAGGTAGAAAAATCTAGAGATTAATTGGAAACCAATTTTTAAGAAATGATTGAAGATATCCCTTTAAGTTGGTACGAAATTATGATCCAAGAATCAAATGAAGACGGAATCTCTTCGAACGGGAAATGAAAAATGAACGAAACCTTAAGCCAGAGATAACAAAATCACCGGATTCATTGGAAACCATTTTTTGAAGATATTCCATTAATGACGTATGGAATTAGTGAAGAAGAAATCATTAAAAGGCAAAAAAACATATGAAGACGGAATCTCTTGTATCTGTAATGAAAAATGAAAATCTAGCCCGAGGGGAGAAAGATCTAGAGATTAAATTGGAACCCAATTTTAAAGAAATGATTGAAGATCCCTTTAAGTTGGTACGGAAATTATGATCCAAGAATCAAATGAAGGCGAATCTCTTCGATCGGAAAGAAAAATGAAACCTTAAGCCGAGATACAAAATCAACGGATTCAATTGGAAACCATTTTGAAGTATTCCTTAATGACGTATGGAATTAGTGAGAAGAAATCATTAAAAGGCAGAAGAAACTCTGGAGACGAATCTCTTGTTCTGTAATGAAAATGCCAATTTCAGCCCGAGGG